>CAHIKZ030000347.1:600000-892500 GCA_903632075.3 Acanthosepion pharaonis
CGATCTATGTGAACCCTATATATGATTATTATTTCAATGTTATTATAATATTATATGAATATATAAGCATGCGCACGAGCGAACGCGCACGCCCACATAAACGCACATACACGTACACGAACACACTCACATATGCGAACTCTTTGCTTTTGAAAATAACTTAATAAGCAATCAATAATGTGAAAAAGATAATACATGGCTATCCCTAATGAGGGCATAAATTTATTTAAATCCTTCCGAAAATGAATATTATACCACAATTAGATTAGCGACAAAAACTACTCTATTGATGCTTCTACTACTACTACTTAAAATAATAACTTTGATGTAACAATGTGTAGCTATGACTGTTGAATGTATGACAAAATCAGGTATATACATAATCAATAAGTTGACAAATATTATTAACAAAAGGTTAAATGTCTGTATAGGAACGACGGTCTATTAATTGTAAGACACTGCAACGGCCGAACTACAGAAAAAATAAGACAAGAAATAATAAAAAACCTTAAAAACCGTATGCGTTAAAATGCATATAAAATCCATCGAAAACATTAAATTTCTTATATATAACGTTCAACTTAAACAACGGAATGTACAAACCATACAGAAAACCTAGCAACAACCCTATATACATTAACAAATTTCTACCTACGCACTAACAAATACCAATATAAAATAATTTCAAAAAACTCTAGTAGCCTAAAAATACGCAATGAAATTAAAAAAAAACATATGAATGAACTCTAAAAAGTGGATATTAAATTAAACTAAAATACAAAACGGAATACAATACAAACAATAACAAGAAAAAGAAAAATATAATTTCGCTCGTCTCCCTACAACAATACAATACAAATTTCTCCCCAAAACATCAAATTATCAAAAGGTATTAACCAAAAATACAATCTAAATTAATCCCTGCTTCATGGATTACATGAAGAAAATAATAACTAAGCACAAAAAATACTCAAAAAAATCCAATACCCATTACAACAATAATAAATGCCAAAATGACACCTTTAAATTTCCCCGGTAACAATAAATGTTTAACTAGTAACATAATATACAAAGCTATCGTAACTCATAACATTAACCCAGGCGAAAAATTTACACAGGCGCTACAGAAAAAAGGGTTAAAAGAATGATATTATGACGACAAAATGTCATGCGAAGGAAAAAAAAATGAACAAATAATAAACACCTGTCAAAATTCATATGGAAAAAAAACAAAACAAAAATAAACAATTCCCGCAGCAATATAGGACGAAAAATTACAAAAATATAACCCATTTAGAGTATTAACAGAAAAAAAAATTAATTTTTGCTTAGAGAAAAATATCAATAATTAGTTTTAAAAGCCAAATTAAACACTTAAACCAGAAAAGTGGGTAAATGTAGGCATATAAATAAATATTTACTTTGCCTCCTAAGTGCTAATTAAACCTAAACAAATAAATATAAACAAAATAAATGTATTATATAAATCAAACAAATAAATAAATGGAACAAATGTAATAGAAACTTTAAATAAATCAAACAAATGTAATTTAAAATTAATTTAATAATAAATGAATAAACGAAAAATGTTAAACATACTAAGCTATACGCGTGTGTTCATGTGCATACGAATACAAACACACACAGAGAAATACGAGAAAACGAACAAACACCCATAATAAATACCGCAATATATAACGCCAAAGCAAAAACAAATAAACTACTAAGCATAACCGTGAAAGAAAAATAAAAAAAATGAAATAAACAATAGACGTTAACATATGATATAAACATAAACATATTTTAATGCATATACACTATTTTACAATTGCATACATGTGCGTAGGTGAGTGTGTGTTAATATCTATCTATCTATCTATCTATCTATCTATATATATATATATATATATATATATATATATATATATATATGCATAATTATATATATATATATATGCATAAATATATATATATATATATATGCATAAATATATATATATATATATATATATATATAGGAATTGTATTTAAATCGGAACTTTTGGTATTAAGTCCATTTTCTTGCAAAGTCCGAGAAATATAATATCTGAGTGTATCTGTGCCAGTTTGTAGAAATTTTTTCTAGTTTTCTTCTATCGTGGAGATTTTTGCCGTTTAAGTAGGGTCCAAATAGCATAATAAGAAGCCACGTATACTTTCTTAATATGTATATATAGAAAAAGTTTCAAATTGAAAATTATAATGTTTTATTTTATGAAAGTATTTATTTATTTATATATATATTTGATATTTCAAATTATCCTCAATTTTTCATCGGAAATAACTGTTTGTTACACATAAATTAAAATTACTGTTTGTTAGCAAGTAGCGTCCTTCGCGAGACGCGGACGTCACGTGATATGCAACGTTCCTGTTCGGATATTCCTAACTTAAATCTAACTGTCATAAATATTTAAAACAATTTTTTACTATATCTAAAAAAAAATAAAAAAATAAATAAATACACATAAACTAGGGTTGAATAGGGACTTAGGTGTTTTAAATCTTTATAAATATTTCAATAGTTAAGCAATTTTTTTTTTTTAAGTAATTTTAATTTATTTGTAACAAACAGTTATTTCTGATGAAAAATTGAGGACAATTTGAAATATCAAATATATATATAAATAAATAAATACTTTCATAAAATAAAACATTATAATTTTCAATTTGAAATTTTTCATATATATATATATATATATATATATATATATATTATTCGGCTCATCTCAAACAAGTCAATACAGCCACTCAAAATGAAGAGGTTGCAGGGTGTTGAGGAATTAATAAATGAAATATTAGTAATGAGGAGAAACAACAGAGCAACATGTGTACAGTAGATAGGTACATTGATATTGCATTTAATTTCATGCAGAAATTAAAATTGGTTGAAGAGCAGGAAGGTTAAGGGAGAGAGTTGTACAAGCGAATCTAGCACACAATTGTAAACTGCTGAGAATGTAGTCTATTATTGCGCTTAAATTCAGAAAACTGTAGCGAAATATTTTTAAAAAAAAAGGAATATAGTGCCAACCTTAGGGGGCTGGGCAAGTTACTGAAGCCCCAGCCGCTAGATCAACATAAATAATATTGCTGATTCTTCTTTGGAATATCAAGCAGCTTCAGGATAAATGACAAGGGTATCAAGTAATATATCGCAACAATAATAGATAGATACTTTAGAGAAAAATTATCTCGCCCAACAATGTGAACTAACATTCTGAGCAGCTGATCTCGCAGTAGATTCAATTATTTCTACCGAATAACATCTGAGAACGTTACTACAAGAAGGTGCAATGATTCACTTTCCCTTGGGAATACTCCCTAGGGAATACTCCCGCTAGCTCGAATAGATGTAGATGAGTGTCCGTTCTGGACAAATTTTATTTCACGACTAAATCATTTCTAAAACGACCTCAAATATATCATAAATTCTCAGCTTGTTGGGAAGACCTGGCAGCAAGACCCTGTAAAAAGCTTTTGATATCTATATGATATATATAATAGATAAGGCCACGAATGTTGTTATTTTTTTTCGGATATTTATATATACGGGTCAGTGGTGCAGTGTGGGTTGTCTATTTTGGCGTTATTTTACCGGAAGTCGTTTCTCTGTTTATTTATTTATTTTAGTTAAATTATTTTGATTGTTTTTATTTCGTATCTTATATAATTATTTTATTTTTATTTTTAATTTTATTAGTCTGTTTTTTTTATTAACGCAGAAAAAATTGTTTATATCGCTTATTTCATAGTTTTGTTTTGGTTTGGGATGATAATGAAAGCTATTTATTAAATTTTGGAGTTGATGGTTGTAGTTTATTATAACTATTAATTTGGCGGGAGTAGTTTCTAATTTTTTTACTTCGTGTATTTATTTGGATTGTTTATCTTTATTTGTTTTTTTTTCTAACAGTTAATTTATCGGAGTCGGATTGATAGATTATTTTTTTATTTGGATGAATTTAGATCAAGTCAATTTACTTGTTTTTTTATTATGTATTTAGTATACTGTATGTTTTTATTTACACTTTTCGGTTTTCGATTTCTATGTAACGTAGTATTTATTTTTCTTTTATCGTCGTATACAGTTATAGCTATTTTTTTCGTCCGATTTTAGGTTTGATTTTTATAGTCTAACTAATGTTTTGATCATAATGGTTTGTTAATTTGATTATTATTTAAGTTATTTATTTAGGTTCATTCATTTCTGCTTTATTTTTTTTAATCTATTTCGGCTATTCTAACGGGTGTGATTTGGTAATTTTTTGTGTTAACTTTTGTTTACTTAATCTATTGTCATTTTGTTTATTTTTTGTTTATTTTATTTGTTCAGTTTTCGATTTTTAAGCAACGTTGTAAAAATCTGTTTTCATGTCTGCATTTTGAGAGTAGCTCGGATCTTTTATTTAATAATTTATATTGGTCTGGGAACCTAATTATAGCTATTTTTTCTCCATGCAAATTTTGCAAGTTTTTCATTAGTTGATGTAGGCTGATGATTTTTCCTTATTTCCCAAGAACTGAAATAGCTATTCTTTGCTGTCATTGTCAAAAATTTTTCTTAAATAATATTTTTTTAAAAAAGGGAGCTCTGAATATACATTCTTATATTTGATAAGTAATAATAATTTTAAAATAATTTAGGTAATTCAATTACAATTAATTTGTTTTAAATAGAAATATAGTCTATTAGTAATTAAGAGTAAAAATAATATTTTTAAATTTTATTTCAATATAACGTATTCTAAAACAAACACACTTTTAGAACGAATCTTTAAGTATAGATATACCAATGTAACGGAAAATATGCTGTAAAACTTTTTCTCGTTGAAAATTAAAAAAAAGCGAGACGACATGCTTTGAACGGATGTCAAAATAAGTTGAAAATTACAACACTGCCATCCTTAGACTTAACCCCTTTTTCGACCGTAACTAATAATTGATACAATAATCGCTAATAAAAATGAACACGCTACCGCCACTGTCTAACTGATGGGATTTCTCTGTATCATTCGAAACATAAAATTATGAATTGTGTGTTTAAATCTCAGTAAATTTAAAAATAAGTTATTCCAAATTTAATTGAAGATGAAACAGAAATAATGTTTTTAATTTAATTATATAATTACATTGGAAATTTTTACCTTCGGTTTTCGAAACATGATCATTCCTGTGTAGCGAAGAAACTATATTTGAAATCAGTTAATTTATAATATTTTTCCTCTCAAAATTTTACATGGAGCACTGTTTTGTAAAAATAAATATAAAAATATATCAATAAGAACACCGGATTATATATCTTATTCTTCTTCTCATTTTACTGTAATATATATATATATATATATATATATATATATATATATATATATATATATATATATATATATATAATGAAAGAAAGGAATTATTAAAAAACAGATAAATATAAGTATAGTAATTATAATATACGGTGAGCAAATAGCAGTAGAGTTTATCTACTTTCCAGTTGCTAGGAACATTTTGTTTTCCAGTTGCTAGGAACATTCTGTTTTTGTTGTTGTTGTTGTTTTTATTAGTTACTTTGTTCAATTAAATTTATTTCATATTTTCCTTTGATAATGTCCACATTGGACGAAACGCGTCAGCAATTACTAGTTTTCCTATCGTCATTTTTATTCATAACTAGTGTCTTCTCCACTAGTTGAATAAGAGAAATTTATATATATATATATATAGCCTTTACACATGCATTTACCGATCATGGGACAGAGATCACTCTAGTGACAATTGCATTTCTGATCATTAGTACTACCATTTCCACAAGTGTTGTTTAAGTATTTCTTTAGGGTTACACTATGATGCTGGGCAAAATATCGTTCAAGGTTTTTAGTGCAGCTGTAGCTAACATTGTTCTCGTTAAAAAGCTTTCTCAATAAAGGAATATGACTAAAATGCTTGTGTACTAACCTGAGAAAGACTCTATCTATGTTAGTTCTGAGCAATAATACAATGAACACACTTTAAAACTTCTCCAGTACGCTACTTTATATGCCATGCGAAACAAAACACCGATAAAATTTTCCAAAATAAGAAAATGACCCCTCCTGAAAAAAAAAACAATCAAAAAATATATT
Source organism: Acanthosepion pharaonis (assembly GCA_903632075.3). Classification (NCBI taxonomy): domain Eukaryota; kingdom Metazoa; phylum Mollusca; class Cephalopoda; order Sepiida; family Sepiidae; genus Acanthosepion; species Acanthosepion pharaonis. The sequence continues at coordinate 606,156 of CAHIKZ030000347.1, forward strand.
ATCCTCTTGAATAATTATATCACATCTACAATCAGAATGAATCCATCTAAACTAAAATTTGTTACTACTACATGCAGACCAATAAAAGACTTAGTTAATACTAAACAAAACAATAAGCCAAAAACCTGAAAGAGGAATATACTTCATCATCTATAATAATTATCACAAAAATACAAAGGAGAGAGCACTAAGAATCTAAATAATAGATTACATGAATACAAAAAGGATATTTTACAAACCAATAAGTCACATGCCTTAGTTAACAAGCGTAAAGAGACCAACTGCAATCTTGACATAAATCCGAAGAAGTCCTGAAGGATGAAATGCGTCACAATTGAATTTTTTTTCCACTTTATTTTTCATATAACTTCAACAGCCACAACCACACAAACGCACAATCATTCTCTATCTCTCTCTATCTCACACACATATATATATATATATATATATATATATATATATATATATATATATATATATATATATATATATATATAATACAAAAGTGGATGCTGAGGTAAACATCAAACGGCGATAGTTTCATGTTTGAATGCAAACTAGAAGCCAATACTTAAAGGGTTCACAAAAAATGTTTTGAAAATTTTCTAACATCAATTTAACATTCTTTTGAGAGAACAAATGTTATTTAGCGAAAAATCAAGTGAAATAACAAATAACAAGTGTTAGTGCTATTTGTATGAGTGAGTGTGTTTTTAAAGCGAAAAGGAGATGTTTTTTATTATAGGAAATTTTGATCAGCAAAATGATAATCAGGACAAGAACGATGATTAACATTCGCTCATAAAATCCATTAACTGGGTTGAATGTTAAAATATTTTAAATCTCAATTTGAAATCATTCCTCACTTTTCGGCTCTAATGCTGATCGGTAGCAGAGTGAAGAATGTGCAGTGATATCAAATACTGAGAGAGAAAGCCTTTAATCACAGTATGTACGATTGTCAAAGAGGATGCCTTATTCTTTCTTGCAATCCTATCGTGACAACTACTTTTTTAACGGTTTATCATTACAATTTATCGTATCCTATTATGCATAGAATATCTATGTCTTGTAGCCTAAACAGCAAAACTTCACTAGAAACAAACATAGTACTGAACTGTTATCTAATAACTGAGAAAATACAAATGTGGTTTTACAGAATATATATATATATATATATATATATATATATATATATATATATATATATATATATATATATATATATATAAAGATGTTACGAATGGCTACTTGACAAAATAATAAGAATAACAGTTAAAATTAGCAAATTAGTTGAAATTTTTAGGGCAGACACTGAGGTAAGAGAGGTTGCAAAATATAACACATCATATATTGATGGCACGAGTGACAAAAGAAAAGGAGCACGTGTTCTACTTTAACACTGTATCTCATCTTACATCACAATATATTTTGAAAATATAAGAAATGAAGAGTTGATGAAACATACTCATACATTTTGCTTGTCATTTTAAGAATTACAAACACATACACACACACACACACACGCACATATATATATATATACATATATATATACATATATATAGATAGATAGATACACAACATACATACGCATACACACATACACACATATATATATGTGTGTGTGTATGTCTGTATGTATATATGTATATATATATAGATTTCCGTGTAGCTGTGGGTGTGTGGACAGATAGAATGAAAGAGAGAATGTGAAATAATATAAACTGAAAAGAATATTTACATTTTGCTCCATTTCTTTGGATTTATTCATACAAAATATTAAGCTAATAGCAGTGCTTACTCTACTCTCTTAACAATGTCGCGTAAATTTAATTCTTTTTATCTATATAAACTTATTTTGATATAAAATATTTCCACTGCAGAAATTGATGAAACGTTTATGTTGATATTATTTGTTATTGTATCCTGCTTTCAGTCAACGCTTATAAAAAGGATTTTATTCACCGTTTTGAACGAAATTTGTATCTCCTCGATAAAGAACTGCAATAATAGTATTTTTTATCTCCATTCCTCTTTCATTTTTATTAATAAGAGACAACGTAAAATAAATATTGAACTGTTTACTCTTTCCGTTTTAGTTATTATTGTTAAAAATCTAAAAGCTTAGATATTAAGTGATTTCATCGACTGCACAAAATGTAAAATTAATTTAAGTGTTTTCAAATATCATGTGAAAGTGTTGCATCATTTCTTAAGGAGAAATTTCTACTCAGTATGCTCTGTTCCCCGGATGTGGTACTTTGTGGTACAAATTCCCGAGCATTTTTATATGATTCATATTATACAGTTCTTACATTATCTTCTGCCCTATACACACTTATAAGAATCTCATTGGGTAACACATTACGTTGAGTGGCTTTCGAGCCTTATATTCGGTGAAAATAAGTAAAAATAATAAGTATACAATGTAATATTGAATCAATTCAATGTGTTAAAACCTTTGTAATAACAAGCACACATAAACACACACACACATATACATCTTTCACTGAACGTTGTCGACAAGGAAAATTTTACGAGTTCTTATCCAGATATTATTGTATTTCTAATATGAGGACGAAGTGAATGTTTAATCTGCTTATAATGATTGTTTCTACGACATTTGGACAGTATATTTTCCAGGGGTTCATTATTAGAATAAATCTATGTGCTACATTCCCTGCTGCATAGAAAAAGACTGTTCTTGTCCGAGTGCTTAATACTTTCGTTTTCCGACCATTAATACCTGTGTTCCAATCCGTGTTTTTTAGCTGTTGAACAAATACAAATGTGCGTTAGAAGATAACAGCAACATGGATTGAGTAACCGAAGAATGGTTTACTCGAATATATTCGCTGAGATATTATAGTCGTAGTTCTAAAGGGCATAAAACATATTTAGTCTCCAAAACAATTTTCTTAGTAGGTCTTGACTTTTACATTGCACACGTTGAAAAAGGATGTTAAAATATAACAGCAACAAATCTACACAAGATACGTTGAAAAAATGTTCTTATTAACGTAAGATATTAAAGTAAATGGAAATATAAATAATAATAACATGATTATATATATTTATAGGTGTTGTTTGTAGGAAATACATGTTTGCAACGTATCAATCTTGTTTTACTTACATGTACGCATTTAAACGGAATCATTTTACTCAGACACTTCAAATGTTTGTAAGTATTTCTCAGATCACCACATGCTATCGCTTAAGTTCAAAAAAATAAAAAAAAATGGCGTAACTGATCTATCCTATCATTTTATCTGTCATTTATGGTGAGGAAAATGTAATGTAATTTATTTTGAGTGACGTTAGTCTGGTTTGTGTAGTGTGTTGAGACTTGTTTTAAATTTGTTAATGAAATGTTTTTCTTCTTTAATGTGCTTTTGTTCAGTGGTCTTGAAGTCGTATTGATAGAATGGAAACATATTACATTTTTGGCAGATTTCTTGCATTCCTCTATATTTTGGCTGAAAGAGATTTTTTCCAGTATGCGGATACATAAATTGTTGGCAACGTACTGTCATCATATGTTGGAGTGTCCTATCATTGTGGCCAATGTAGTGTTCTTGACAACATTTGCTTGTTATGATATATACATAACGTTATTTGATTCCATGGCAAGTTTATTTTAATTCCTAATTTGTGTCCATCATTAAAATTAAAAACCTAGTCTTCAAATAGATAGCTGTATACACTGCAGTGTGGTTGGTGCCATTTTTATTTTTATTTTACCTGAGACTTTTTAACAGTGCTTTGAAAAGTTGGAAAAGTTAATATCTTTTTTTGTGACTTTGGCTGTCGTTCACTTTTTATGCATTTTGGTAAGAGGTTTTTCATTTTTTTTTTGTCCTTTAGTAGATAATACGTTGAGTTGTATGTGTCTATAGATTTCTGTTGTTTCGGTTTAAAGTTAAGGTGTGATCATTTTTCTTTTTTATTGCCATTTCTCTGAGTAAGCGAATATTAGTTTGTTTTGTTTTTTAATGTTATTGTTGATTAAATTTTGAAGATAATTTCTCTTGATGACTATTTGTATCTTCTAGTATGAGGGCTTTTGTTCATTTTCAGACTACTGTACAGATTCGCTTGACTGGATTCGCTTGAATGGAATGTTGCTAAAAGATACATACCTTCGAATGAGTTGTGAAAATTATATATTGTTGAGAGTCGGTAACTTTTAAATATATGTCAGTTTCTATTCTTATGTTTCTTTTTTTTATTCATCTTTTTCAAAAAGAATATTATCGTTGTTCTAATCCATAGCAAATTGGATATTAGGGTTTATATTATTAATGAATACTGTCATTAGTTCATCCACAGAATACCACAAAATGAAACAATGATCCAGACATATTTTCCAGTTTTCTTTCATGTAATAGTTGAATTCATCTGCATCGATTTCCGAGTTCTTTCATAATTTTTTAGTTCATGACATCCCCCGACTAGGTTGTCATATATTGGTGTAAACATTATCCCCATCGCTGTTCTTAGCATTTGTCGGTAGGGTATTCCGTAGAACATCAGATAATTGTATTCTAAGATGAATTCAAGTCTTCCGATTATGATATTTTCATTAATGCGTCCTAGTAGCTCACAAAGGATTGCATATAGTCAGTAATTAATAGCTTCAATTCGGTAGTCGTGGAAGATATTGCTATATAGATTCAAAACATCTGAGTCTATGTACGTGTTCTAGTTTACTTCGTTTTGTAGATTGTTGCGAAATTCTACTTAATGTCGTATGAAGATCCGAAAGTGTTTGAAAAGAGGCTTCAATATTCTTGATACAGGATACATTATAGAGATACTGAACAGTTCTTTAAGATCACTATATTTTTTTCGATCATATGTTGCATAATAACCTGAAGTTGACTTTGCTAGAATTTCAAAATATGCACGATACTCTTTTCTAATTTTATCGATAGTTTGTTTTTTACGCCTTATCAAACATTTCAAGGCTAATTTAAGCCATAGAATATGTTTAGAATGTAATTTGTTAGAGATAATAATGATTTACTAATGCAAGTTCTACTAATTAACCTATAGGTGGGGGAGAAGATAGGGTATTCATGTCTTTCTCAAATGTTTTTGTGTGTAAGTAAATATAAGGAAACCGAATGATATTGGAACTCTTTTTCAATGCCGAGTCGTTATCCATTATAACACCCGCATTTCAAGATTAAGCACCTGACATTCTAAATGGTCACTCATCTAGGTACTGGCCAGGCTCGACGTTGCTTAACTTCTGTGATTTTACAAGAATCCGGGTTTCAACTTGATATAGTCTTAAGTTCTCTTTTCTCAAAGTGAAGTTTAGTTATAAATCATTCTATTGAAAGTATATAGGTATTCCCAAGCTTTTTCGTTATCGTGATTGTATGAATGGTTTTCAAACTTGTTCTGATGCTACGACTTTACTTGTTGTGTTTTTCTTTCCATTTTTGTTCATCCCTTCTCCAAAGTCGAACAAGCTATTCATACGCCTTCCATGTGATTGTTTTATTTTTTTATGCAAAAATAACCTTGCTTGTCAGAACTCTGAAACCACTTTCAACAGTACAGTACTTTGTTAACTTGCAGTTTCATTTTTATTTTAGTATTCGACCGGATTCAGCTTGCATCGTCACCGTGGTGTTTAGAATTTTACTTCAGCAAATACACTAAAAGGAGTTCGGTTACTTGTCAATCAGTAGCAGATATCTGAAAGTAGAGAATAATGCAGCCTGTCAACGGTTGAGCCGGGTTGGCCTTTCGCCCCTTTGATGCCAATCAAAAGTCGGAAAATATTTCATACCCAATGATTCCGCTTAAGTTTTTGCGACGAATGAAAGTTATTCTGGAAGCCCGTTCGTTAGTATAAAAAAGAGCGCGAAAAATGAATCCTTATGGTAGAGAAGTATGGCATCCATAAAAGATAAACATCAGATAGTAAGAATGTATATAAATGATCGTTTTTTTAAATCAGAATTTGATAAATCGGAAAATAATTCTAACATGAATATTATGTTATTTCTCTTTATATCGTTATCGTTAATTATTTGTTTAGTCCCAAGAATTGGCAATATCAACATTTTATTAAATTATTCTCCGTTGGAATTGGTTTCTGTATCTTATGTTTTATATTTTCGCAAGGCTCAACTTTTTCTGCGCGTTCACAGCTTATATAACTAGGAAAAAGCAACTTGCAATTTTTCATATTTATTACAAATAATGAGATGTGATATGGCTTACGACATTATCATTGAGCCTAGTCACCATCCAGTGATCACTTGTTGAGAGCATATTCTATAAGGCTTTATGTGTGGGTGGTGCTATGGATAAAATCTTGGAAGGCAAAATCGGCACTCCGATTTCGAATACTATTTGGGTTGCTTACATTCACTTACGAGCAAATACCCTTAGGAAAAGTCTGAATCCATCTCTTCTATTCCCCAGGTATGTGATAAATAGAAGGACATATTGGTTCCTATAGCGTCTGTTGGCTACGAGTCTACTGCAGAATGTAATGACAGCCTATTGGATGAATTCCTCTTCCAGGTCAATCATAAATTGAATGCGAATACATCGACTAAGGTTAAAAGTATTTATACGTGCGCCCACGTCGCAAAAGAATGTCTCAAGATCAATGTTTTAGATGGGTGTACCGATCGTACTGTATAAAAATTACTCAAGCCCCTTCGGCACTTCACGTTTTGGGGACGTATCAATAACGCAACACCATCTCTAAGAAAATGGCCTGCGGTGGTGATGTACATCTGTGGCATATTTTAATCATGTCACCCAAGAAAGGCAGAAGAGACATTAATACTCAGGGGGGCTATAGAGAGTTAAATTGAGAGAAAAGCCTGGGTACAGGATGGCGGGTTGAGAAAAGGATACATGATGAATCGAGTTGAAGATCACGGTTGACGTTAACATTTTTGTAGATTGTTGTTATCCCGGAAGTAAGTATGCGGAAAGAAATTTTGCTGTCGGGAAGTGCGAGAAAAATGTTGGAGTAGAAATGACGAGAACATTTAGCAATTTAAACCGTGAAAACACGCTTAAACTCATATAGTCGGGGTACTATGGAAAAAAGATCGTCAGAGCAGTTGCAATGAAAATATTTGTAGACAGAAGAAAGCCACACCATGTCTCTGAGAAAGTGACTGAATCGAGATGCCAAGTCATGGTCGTTTATATTGCAGATCATTTGTTGACCCTTCTTTGGATTTTGTCAAGAACATCGTGCTGAACAGCAGGGACACACGCCAAGATATATCAACAGTATTCAATGCACGGATGAAATATAGATTTGAAATGTACAAGATTGACTTGGATGAGAAAAAACTTCTGGCACGAAACAAGGAAGCAACTTTCATTGCAGTAGATGTACATTCAATGTTTATTCAATGTAGTTGTCACACTTCAAGTCAATTGAAAACGTGAGACAAAGAAAGCGCAGTGCGACGCTCTCATTAAGTCAAGAATATGGTGGGCGGGAAGGTTTCTTATGGTGTTTAAATGTGTACAGTTTAGTTTTGCAGACATTAGAATTTAAAGGCTAATTCTTGCCTCAGTAAAACTCTGATTGAAGTTTTTTTTTTTCCTGAGAAGCGGACAGGTTAACTATGTCATTTCTGAAGGATTTGCTACTGGAGTGGAATGCAGTAAATGGTAGTGTCAACTGCATAAATGCATACTTGGGAAGTGGTGACATCAGGAAGATCATGCATAATTGGGTACTTGTGACATCAGGAAGATCATTGATGCAGATCAGAAAGATTGTAGGATCAAGTATAGAGCTTTAGGACACACATGCGTTCGTGTGAAAAGAATCTGGAATCGATCCCATTCAGGACGACCTTCATTTCACGATTTGATAGGACTAGATCAAACAATCGTCTGTAATACTGTTGAACGTTATATAGAAAACCAGGAATGCCAAAACCTGTTAAATGACTTTTGTGACACTAAGGAGTTGGGGTTGACTCTTTGTCGCTGCCACCAGCCTGTGTCCCGGTCGTTCGGTGGTGGTCGCTACTCGGCGAATAGCCTGGTCAGTATACCAAAATGTGACACTCAGCCGTCAAGGGTGGAATCCAGTGATGACGGCACCAATATGTGGCATCATGATCGAATTATTTTTACCGGTTCAATGCATCTCTCTCGTTCCCAGCTCACTTGCAACGATTGGTTACTGGAGTAATTGCTTCGATTTCAAGTCTAACCTACCCACGTTGTGACTTTGATCTTAGGTAGACGAGATCAATCAGGCATCGGGTCGTAATGTAAGCTGAGTCCAAATTGAAGGTAGCACTGCACAAGCGCAAAGAAAAAAATACGAGAAAACACAAGAGGTTCAAGTATGTTAGTAAATAAGAATTCAACTTTATCTTTCTGTTATATATAGGAGCGTGTTTTTCTCCCAGCCCATTTCTTACGAAATGTGACACTTCTATGTTTCAAACAAGTTTGTCCTGTAAATCCAAAGGTTTAGATTTTAAGTGCTGGCTTAAATTCGTTCGTCAGTATAGCTTGATATGGGTAGGGTCGGCGAAGTCGGAGGTCGAGGAATCTCACGGTCAGCTTCTGCGAGGCAACACTCTGGTTCCCGCTACTCGAACTGTCGCTGACGCAGTCCGGAGCTGAACTCCGACTGCTACTCTACACAACTCAACTTCTCTACTCTCAACTCTGAACGACCCATCGTCGTTCGTTTATATAGGTACCAACTAAAACCCTGTGTGGGAACCCGACGCGGCCTGGGGTTCTCTGTAATTTCTATTTCTAACAAGAAATCTCTTTGTTGTCAGACAGGAAAATTGATTATTTTCAATCTTTTGAAAATTACACATTTTCCATTTCGTGGGGGGTCTCCGTCGTCCGTGAGGGAAGGTCGCAGGAGAGCCAACCTCCAAAACTCTTTCTCTCTCACATACCAATCCCTTCAGTGGGCGTTAACATCTCCGTTTTTCTCATCCATTAACCTCCATCTATCACCATACGACCAATGATCTCTCACAGCATAGGTGTCCTCCTTAAAATAATAATGTAGAATTTATTTTTACAATATTCTCCTTTCCCATCTGTCAAAAATTTTTACAATCTCCACATTACCAATTCGATTTTTAATACACCTCTTTTTCCTGGGCCACCCAAAAGTCACTTAACCAGCACTCTTACCGTCCCATTAATCACTGTCAAAGTTTGCCATTCTGGTCTCCTACGTTAAGTTAGCTTTATAATGGAAACCTCGACTTGTTAAGAAATTAAATTCTTTAATCTCGCCAAATCTCAAGTCTCCATTATTTTCAAGGGAATGCCAAAATTTTACAATTGCCACATTGCTATTCAACCTCTTAGAGTCTGTTGGAAAATTAAATGATAACAATCCTCTCACATATATCGAGACAATGCCAAAATTTTATAATTGCCGCATTGCTTCTCTTCGCCTGTATCCAAGAAAAAAAAACGATATCTTGGAAAGATAATTAACATTGATTCTCCCTGCCTGTATTGGCATGCGTCTCCAGCCGAATTTTTTTTTTTATGACCAGCATGTGTTTTGGTCGATAATTCCAGATTAACTACACAACTACACAAGACATCACACGTGGCTTCTTCTCGGGTTCACAGATTTTTGTGAAAATTTCTTTTCTTTTCGTAAATAGAATTAAAATATATTTTTTAATGTCGATCATTCTGTCTTTCGTGATATCTCTTTTCTGCTTTAAGAAGATATATTTTCAGTTTTAATTTCTATGATTAATTAGTTAGCCAATTACCATAGTTAAATAGTGTCATACTTTTTGATATCTTGATCCATAGTAAAAGCTGCGCCGTTATTATCAAGAGCTTCATTCAGTGAGGGCCGTAAGCACATCAGCGGTAGATCAAGCAAAACGGAACCTAATTTGTTTGTGAGATAAGTAAGTTCGGCATTGATTATAGTCTCGAGTACTTTGCCTAAATGCGTTGGGAACTAATACGGCGATAGTAAGAGGGACCAGAAGGTTCTCCACAATTCTGAAAAACAGGAATTCAAGCCAATTGGAAGGCAGGAATCAATGGGACGAATACTTGTTGAGTTTGGAGAGAACTAGGCCTAGTACGAGAGCGAAATATCGTTAGGACTACAGCTGGTTTCCCGGCATATCCACTTGCCTTAGGCGAGTCTAATTTAGAAATGATGTCCGGAATCAGTGACGGTGATATAGGCATATACTTCAGCATATCCTCAGATGTGGCTACTTCAGATGCTGAGGGTCGAGTTAAAAGAGAAAGTCTGAGCAAAGCATTCAACTTCATAATCTGTACACGTCAGAACTTCGAATTTGTTAAATGGGAGGAGACTTTGAGGATTTGCTGTTGTTCGCCGAGCCGCCAATAATCTCTGAAACTGAACTTATATAATTACATAAATAAAGTAAATAATAAAGAAACTAAGAAATCACTCCTGCCTAAATAGACTTTAGAATAGACTACCCATAATGCACTAGACTACCTACAATACAACACTGACCAATATATATATATATATATATATATATATATATAAATATTCAAGAAGAAACGCAATGCATATCGCCTGATGATTGCTTTTGAAAGCTTCAGTTTTTGTGGTTTACAAGTTACCGTGGATTCCTTCTTATTTGCTGACCATGAGCGACAGATTTTTCTGTTACTCGTTTGGACTTTTCCGATTTGCAAATCTTGTCACGTTAAGTTCCATTAATTTACTTTATTTTACGTTCTTTTTTTCTCTTTATTTTACCAAAAGTTTGATTTTTTTTTCATTTGTCATTCCCCCGTTTTTTATTTTTTATCCCCTTATTTTTTCCTTTATTATTACATTTATTTTATAGTTATGTCTTTTTTGTTCTTTAATTCATCTGTATCGACCCCGCAAGACTTGTTGTTTACTCATTATTTGGTGATCAGAATTTCAAGGACCAGCTGTTACTAATGATACAGAAGGAATTGACGAGGGCAGTGGTTTGGAATATCTGGTGGAATATATTAAAATAAAAAATAGAATGTTTGCTTCTGATTTTAGTCGTCGACTCAATCGAGATAGATTAGCGGCGAAAACGGCTTTCAAGCAAAAGTTATATCGGGCAGTTAAATCCCGTGTTTGTGGGGAAATAGCCCTAGCTAAGGCAGAGTTGTCTTCCTTGCTTATCAAGAAGGATCAAGCTCTGGGACATAGGGCTATGTTTAAAAGAATGTCCTCTGAGGCGACGAATATGACCGCTGAACTGTCATCGTAACAACAGACGTAGGAATATGTGAGGCTTTTTGTGGTTACTTTTAGAAATTTTTCACCAGGGAGCCTGGTCTGAGCACTGCTCAGATCGATGACTATAAGCAGACTTTCACTGTCGAAGCTCCCATCACAGAAACGGAAATCTGGGAAGCGCTGAAGCAGATTTGCCTGGATAAATCTCCAGGGATTATCCCTGGATAAATCTCCAGGGACATCCCTACGAAGTTTACTTGAGATTGCCGGCCGTTATTCTTCCTTTGCTGGAACTGATTTACAACGACTGGATCAAAGAGAGGGGTCTATAAATCAACGCTTCACCAGCAGTGGGATCAATTTGCTGCGCAATGACAAGAACGGTGGAGATGAGTTTGGTAACTTTCGCCCTTTAACCATGATAAATACACAGTTGAAGATTTTAGCAAAGATCATGGCCAACTGTTTGCAGGCTGTCTTTTCTAGTCTGATTGGCTCCGAACAGACCTGTGCTGTGAAGGTCAGGACTCTCCAGGACAACCCTCATATGATACGCTTCATCTTAAAAAAAGTCGACAGTGAAGCCACGATGATCAATTTAGATCATCCAATGCCTTCGATAGTGTTTTACCATCGATTATTGGAGGCTGTCTTTTCGTCAGTCGGTTTCAGGCCGTAATTTCGCACCTGGATAAGACTTCTTGATGCGACTCCCGGTGCGCTTGCGAAAGTGAATATGGTATAACTGGAACCTTTCCTAGTGTCTCGCTATATTAGCCAGGGTTTTACGTTTTCCCCTTGGCTTTACGTTATTGTGTTGGAACTCTTCCATCTCAAGTTAAAGACGAATCCGGTCCTACGCGTAAATTCCCTACCTGGTTCTACCACCTCGCCCAGGTTTTCTGCTTATGCTGATGATGTTTCGGTTCTTGTGTCGAGCTGACGAAGTCAGCAAATAAATCAATTGTGATGAGATGGTGACAGTGGCAGGGATCAACCGTAATAAGTCTGTTAGCTTGCGGTTCGGTGCCTGGAAGGAAGTCTCTTCCCGGAATATTTCTCTGGACAGATGGTCCGCTCAAGATACTCGGTGTCTGATTCGGATCAGACATCCAGTTGGATGAGTAAATCCACGGAAGTGTTTTCCCTCATATACAGTACATTTACAACTGTCAAGTAAATTACAAGTTCAGAATATAAAACGACGATGTAGTTAAAATAAAAAGGCCAAAAAGTAAATGAAACAAAATCTTGTAAAACAATAATAAAGAAAACATAATCCGAGAAATTCTAAATTTTATATAAGTGTTTATTGCTCTATAAATATATGTATGGTAATACATCTAAACATGTCATGAACATGTATTCTGTATAATTGTCCCTATAAATGTCTTTATTATTGTATGTCATTAGATTATTTCATTCTGGGAATTGTGGCACTTTGCATTATTAGAAAAAAAGAAATATTCATAGAAATATGATTTAATTTTTTTATTCGGTTTGTTAACCAGTTGTTAGTTTTTTAGACAAAGAATAATTGAGTTTTGAGAATAATTCTCTAATTGTATTAGGCGATCCTAAGGGAAGAAAAAGAAAAGAAGGGAAAAGAAAAGAAAGAGAGGAAAAGGGAGAAAGAGAATGAGTAATGCAAAAGGCCGGTCATTAGCGAAAACAGGTGTCAAAAAAGGTATCTAGGCCAACGTGCCTGACCGAATTTTAAAAAGACAATGGGAATTGTTATTTGGAAGAATAGAATTAAAAAGAAAGAAAGAAAACATGCTTGGTAAAAGTGTATGAACATATATGCGATTGATAAAAATGTCGGTCGAAGCATCTGGCCTACTTTTGTGTAGAAGACTCATTATCAATTTGGAGAAATGGGATTTTTTTAGAACAATGGAAACGAAATATTAATCGGGGGAAAAGTGTCTTTTGGGATGAGAAGGTGACCGCTGGAATTGTATACAGATTCTGACCTGTTAAAAATCAGAACTCCCACGATGATGAAGTGAAGGTATTTTCAATTCAGATAATTAAGATTTTTGACTATCAGGTCTGAGCACAAAACAAAGAGGTGAAAAACGATTGTCTTGGCTCACAGATAGCGCCAATATTCTTCCTGAAGTCACATCTAATTAGCGGCAGGCTGTTTTGACAAAGACCAGGAAGGTGAGAAAGGCCGATATTGTCATTTTTCGTACGTGCGAAAAAGGCCAAATTAGATTTTGTTTTTTTAGCAAGGTGTCTATGTCCCAGAACAATAGCCGGGATAAGCCACGCCCGATTGGAGACGTCACACGCCCAACCAGAATCTCATTGGCCGAAAGCGGTCACGTGATATGCGGGAAGGAGGAGAAAGGACGCTCGATCAAGAACCATTAGTCGAAAACGGTCACCTGACATACGAGAGACCGGGAGAGATGGGTATGCGCCTCCCCACCAGAGGCACTGTGAGGAAGTAGGGGTGAAAATAATAGCGATAATGGGAAATCAGAAATAATGCGACTATTGGAATTATCGAGAAAACCCTGACGCCGAATAGACCCACCCCGGTTTGTTGCGGCGTCAATGAAAGCAGGACCCCAATCGACAGAAATCAGAGAGTTGCGGGGTAGACGGCCAGAGCAGTTGGAACGCGGGCGGCGAGCCCGGTTCATTCCCCACTTTGCGGCAAGAGAATCCTAAGACAAGAAATCCTTCCAGCCCAAGTCGAAGAAGAAGAAGATTGCTCGAAAGCCGCAGAGAAGTTCCAGCCCAAGTCGAAGAAGAAGAAGATTGCTCGAAAGCCGCAGAGAAGTTGCAGCCAAGTCGAAGATAAGAAGAAGAGCTGCAGGCCAGACAGGCCGAAGAATTGCAGGCCAGACAAGAAGTAAAGTTGCAGGCCAAATAAGCAGATGAGTTCAGCCCCGGACGGCAGCGAGAAGAGATCACCTCGGACGACAGAGAGTTCAGCCCCGGACGGCAGCGAGAAGAGATCACCTCAGACGACAGAGAGCTCAGATCACCTCAGACGACAGAGAGCTCAGATCCCCTCAGACGACAGAGAGCTCAGATCACCTCAGACAGGCAGCAAAGTTGCAGGCCAAACAAGCAAATCAGTTCAACCTCAGTCGACAGAAAAGAGTTGCAGGACGGAAGAAGAAGAAGTTGAAATCAAACCAAGCCCAAGAACAGAAATTCGACCAAACCAAATCGAAGTGAAGAAATACGTCCAACTCAAGCCGAAGAGAAAAATCAGCTGTGAACGACTGGTAGAGGTTAGCCCCAGTGTCGAACTAGACCACACTCCGACATACACAATTCTGAAGAGTAGACAATTCGAAGTCTTTAAATTGTATGATAGAAGCTTGGTGCCACAGTCCACAAAGCGGGTCGGGAAGTAAGAACAATTTTTATGTAACGAACATTAGATATAAAAGGTTGTTACCCTTTTTTATCAGTAATTTTTTGTCTCGTGAGTTTTTTCTTTTACTTGTGTTTTGCCACCCCCGTCGGACTCAACTTGCATACGGCCCCAATCCCTGTTTGATCCCGTCTGTCTAAGATCTAAACACAGCGTGGGTAGACAGACCGGAGATCAGTACAGTTACCCTAGTAACCAGGTGTTGGAAGCGGGTTGGGAAAGGCGAGGCTGGTAATCATCTAACCAAGGGGTTGGAACGGCACACTTGGAACAGCGAAGAGCGACCAGGAGGAGCGACGTCACAGTTGGCGCCGTAACCAAAGGATTCGACCCTGGACCAGGTGTCCCCGTCACAGAATCACGGTGATAGATAATTTTTGAAATAAAACAACACCTATCAAATGATAATTTGATGGGATATGCTAATGCAATCTGTAATATTCTGAAAAATGTTGCCAATAACGTTATGCTGGGTGTCATTTAATGAGTTAGCTTTGGATATCTGATATATCGATCTCGCACACGAGCAACGAAGCTATGTATACGTTCGTTAGTTTCAAAAGCACCTTGTCCTGACTGCGTACATATCCCTGTTCATAAAAAGGCATAATATGCCACTCATATTCCGGAAATGAAGTAAGTAGACAGTAAGGGTTCCTGGCAATTTGACATCAGCGCTGAGTGAAACAAAGATCAAGAAAAGAAAGAGTAAGATTCAAAATGCCTTGAGAATTTTGAAAAGAAGTAATAGCAGCGGGATTTGATGTGTCGGTGATATCGTGTCGATCATGTGGAAATTTTAGTAATTACATGGCTTCAACTAAGAAGTCCTAAGACTTTAAGAAGCATCTAATTATTTATCAGAGAAGTACTTGCGATTCGAATAACACTGTTGAGACTTGGGTCAAAAGACAATCGATATATTTATTTTCAGACACGTGAAAAGATGATTGTGTATGATATAAGGTTATTTAAACTTTCGGTTCTCAGCGAAATAACTGAAGTAAGTGAAGTATATTTTCAAATTAATACAGCTCATATCAGATCATGTCTTTCTACTGAAGGATGGTGAGAATACAATGGATTGAACATGTGAGTATATATGATGATTTTATTATTTAAAATTGAATCAAAAAATGGTAAGTCTTCTTAGAATGGCCAATTATTAAGGAAATAATACGACGAAATATACATGCATACATATGAACATATACGCACACACACACATATATATATATGTATGTATATATATATATATATATGTATATGTATATATATATATATATATATATATATATATGTATATATATATATATATATATATTATATATATATATATATATATATATATGTATATATATATGTATATGTATATATGTATATATATATATATATGTATATATATATATATATGTATATATATATATATATGTATATATATATGTATATATATATGTATATATATATATGTATATATATATATATATATATATGTATATATATATGTATATATATATGTATATATATGTGTATATGTATATATATATGTATATATATATATATATATATATATATATATATATATATATGTATATATATATATATATACATATATATATATATATATATATATATATATATATATATGTATATATGTATATATATATATATATATATACATATATATATATATATATATATATATATATATATATATATGTATATATATATATATATATATATATATATATATATATATATATATATATATATATATATATATATATATATACATATATATATATATATATATATATATATATATATATATATATATATATATATATATATATATATATATATGTATATATATATATATATATATGTATATATATATATATATATATATATATATATATATATATATATATATATATATATATATATATATGTATATATATATATATATATATATATATATATATATATATATATATATATATATATATATATATATATATATATATGTATGTATATATATTGTAAGTATACTACAGTCGAAATGTCGGTTTATTAAATCGACTACGCCACTCCAAGTTCTTCCGATTGAGACAACTTCTTAGAGAGTATTGAGAAAATTGTGACCTCATGGTCGGAGAACACACGCTGAGTCAAGATCAGCTAACTGAAAGCGGTGTCTCCTGAAATCACCGTGGAGAAATGAAAGGGAAACTACTACACTATTAATACCAAGATATATCATGGCTAATAACACAGAAAATATGAAATCTATCGGCTGGAATGGGGTTAAGGCTATGGGTATTATCTCCTCGCCCTGTAAGGACAGACATATGCAACAGGTATACCCTGACCGTCATCTAGGGACAACATGAGCGTCAGGTGTCACTGAACCGCTAACTTGGGACTGCTCGCATCAAACGAAAAAAACTCGTGAGACATGGAAGTTTCGGATGTTGGACGGTTAGATAATGTGAGACATGAAATGACTACTTTAAAAATCATCATCTTAGGTGTCTGCCAAACCAAATGGCAAAACAACGGAGATTTTGTCACCGACAAGCACAGGATATATGCAGGCGGAAAAAAAAACGATGAAGGATTAGAATAGGTACTAGATAAATTATCACAGAAATGTGTTCTGTGATATTACCAACTATCAAAAATAACACTGCTAGTCAAGCTGTAAGGAAAACATTTCAACATAAATACCATAACAGTGTACGCACCGACAGTGCAATGTAAGAAAGAATAAATCGAATCTTTCTACACTGCTAGACAATACCAAGACTCTTTGGAATTCACATGAATCATAATTATCATGGAAGGCCTATACGCCAAAGTAGACAGAGAGGGGATAGGGGATATAGCCAGAAAATTCGGACTGAACGAAATGATTGTAGAGAAAAATGCCTCTAAACTTGCACGGCGAATGACCAGCTAACAGCCAATACATGGTCCCAAATGGATTTGGAACATCGAGGAACCCATGAGGAGAAACTAAAAAGATATCATTATATAACTATCAACAAAAATTCCGGAATGCAATGGTTGACTGAGTAATCGATAACACAACAATCCTACACCAACAAAACAACTAATTCCAGCGTTTATGAGCCCATAGCCATGACATTATAACATGAAAAAATTCCATTATGTATAATTATTCCCGTTCTAATGAACGCTGAGCTCAAACATTTTGCATTTAAAAGAATAATGAAATAATTACAGTAATGGAATGTAATGTCACAACATATTAAATTCTATCAAGACAATGTTTCTGTTGTAATAGTTCGGTCTATAGCGTGGTATGTTGTCGTAGAAACGCATCTTGGATTTACAATCTGCATATTCTATTCCACGACCGTTAACGTCGCTCAGCAAACCTCTATGTCAAAATAACAAAATATCATCTTTGAAGGTAGATATATTTGTTTCATATCTGTATAACCACTCTGAGGATGGTTCATATGATTCGAAAGCTTAGTAAAATCTTAATAAACAAAATATTCAAATGTCGGAAAATTTTTGTCTTTCTTTTTGCCAGAAATTAAAGCAAATATTCGAATATTAGCACGGCTTTTCTAGGTGCACAGCAAGCTGGACGATTGCTGGGAAGCGTTCGTGGATGGGGAAGCTGAATATGCTCCAAGGGACCTCTGTACTGCTAATGGCGCGCCCTGCATGGAAGTCCTGGATTTAGTCTACGGAACCTTCCTGCCTAATACCAAACATTACAGCATCAGTCTCTTTGTTGATGTACTTGCATAAATACTTGATGGAGCGAACTGTATGGCAATATTCGACATTGGTGTGCGCATTGAACTCTTTTGTTAGCAGGGGACAGTATGGCACTACCCATCTGTTATCCACTTGGTGGCCCTTTACCACGGCTGTAAATCCTCCCTCAGCGGGACTCCTTCACCGATACAGTAGATAACAATGGCTCTCTGTAATGGTTTCGCTCAGGAAGTCTCGTGGGTACTCCCGGGTGCATTTGCCGTCGCTGTTGTGACAGCTGGTGTAATTGTAATGCAACCAGCAGGGACCATGAATCATGTTGGTTGTCACTATTTTGTACAATTCAGGGTCAGCCGACGGATCTGGAATTTCAGCAGAAATAAGATGATCGATTTCTGTGGCCTCAATCTTGTCGCACAGCAAAAGTAGTATACGTGCGTGAGGCAGGCCGCGTTTCTGCCACTCAACAGTGTGCATGTGACAGCAAACAGCCCCCAAAACCTGGCCCTTTGTAATCACATTCATTAGCTTTCCCAACTTCAGATGGTAAACTCGCGCAATATGGTCTGGACGGTCGTAGGCCGATTGCCCTGGCATAAATTCTTTAGCAATTACATACAATTTTGGGTTACACGTGAAAGTTATGAATTGGCCTGGTCGGCCGTACTTACGAACGTATATCATCGCGTCTTGCATCCTCGCGTGCATGTATCGTGGACTGCCTGTGAAAGTTGCAGGTAGTATGCACATCTTGCCTATATTGTGTGGATCAGCGTCATTTCTTAAAGCATCACGGAGGTGAATGCAAGAGTCGCAGGCGCAACTTCGTCTGAGTCAATCTGATATAACAGCGTCTTTCGGATTCCATCTTAGCATCCATGTCTATTGATGGAAAAGTTGCCGGCTTGAGTGAAGATTATTGTATGTATCCTCATGTACCATCAATAGGTAGGCATAGAAAGCCCTGCAAGACACAGTTTTTAAGGTGGATCCATTTTGCAGAATGCCAAATTGGTACCCATCTTCTCCGTAAGGGAAGAGAAGTGGGTATTACAGTGCATCGTAGGACCGGTGCGTTTCACTGATTCTTCGGAGCCCACTGCCGCGCGATTCGATAACAATGCCACGTCTGTTGTGCTGATCACCGCTGACAATGACAGAAACTTCGTTAATTGCGGGAGCATTGTAACGACGTTCGTGCTCTCCCTGAGGCCGTTTGTCAGCATCAATTACAATAATGAAATCAGAAGTAGTGTTATCTTCGAGAGCATACTTAAAACTGCGGACATAGCTGTTTGTCTCGTGGGACATTTGTTGGAGACTCCTTATGATATCCCTGCGAGGATGATTGCCCTGGCCTGTATCGTTCTCGGGAATAATGCCCATGCGGGCATCTGCCTGTTGATTGTAGTCAGCTATGAAGTATATTTGTAGAAAGGCCGAGTCAGTGGCAGTTTCCGGCAAATGAGACCCAATTTTCCGACATTTGAATATTTTGTTTATTAAGATTATTTAAAGGGAGCGTGACTTGTCATTGATTGGTGTAGCCTGGACAATGGCCATGACTTAGACCAATGAATGAGCTCACGCAAAATGGAAAATGCTTGCGCGCATTCACGCATGCTCGCATTGACACACGCGCGCATGATTTTTCAAGCGCAAGGCTTGGTCGTAAACGATGTCAAGCTGCCTGCTGCATATGTAGCTTGGCTCTAACGCACGTGATGCCGGCGATGAGAATGCAAGGAGCTGCAATGAAGCGTTTGCTCGTTTAGTTTGTTTGACAAAGAAAACTCGCTAACCGTTTCCAGCATTAGTTTTGAAAAGGATTGGGTGGACGCCCTGCATTTTAGCGCAAAATCTCCTCATCAGGTCTGGGATGCGGCCTGAGCTAGGGGAATGGACTGCTGAGGGCGGAACCATTTTCACTCAGCACGTATGCAGGTATTTTTTTTCAGTAAAGAAATAAAGTAATTGCTTATTTTTGTAAGATGCGACGATTAAAGCCAAATGTTCACAAAGTCGAATATGTCATTTGTGGCTCAAAGTCAGACCTGGTAGTAGCGATAAAAAAGCCGAATTTCAATGGCCCTGCACCAATTCCAGCATTTGAGGTCAAATGTTTTCTTCCACTCCACTGCACGCACTGAGCTGTTTCTTCCCGCGCATAGTGTGACCTTAAATTAATCTGCATTTAGTAAATACCCAACCGGAAAAACATTTTCAAGGGTTGACGATTATCGATTTGCACTCTGTTGGGGGAGGGGCTCAAAGATGAAACTTCACATTGTGACTCCCAATGGCCTCCTCATAAATCCGGTCGGGTTTCGCTAAAAACCGATATGCGGTTCAGGCGCAATCTGGGTGTATCGGTTTTTAGGTTTTATGGATTTTCCGCGCTGTTTAGGCGTCCGTGGTCACTAAACTTCTGGACAACTCTTCTAATGGTAGACTCTAAGAGGGTGTCAAATTCAGTTGAAATGCGATCATTCCTTCTGTAAGCAGATTTTTCGATTATCGATTATTTCGGAACCTGAGTCCGAACTCAAAATCGGCTCCGTCAAGTCCTTAGGGCAGCCATTTGCCAACTTGTGGTGAAATATATATATATATATATATATATATATATATATATATATATATATATACAAACAATAACATTTATATTATGTACGTATCAGTTATAGATACATATAAACACACACACACATATATATATATATATATATATATATATATATATATATATATATATATATATATATATATATATATATATATATATATATATATTCATACATACACATATATACGTATATATATATATATATATATATATATATATATATATATATATATATAGCGTTTTATTAAGACGGAAAAAGATAGCAGTGTTATTATTTAAAATTTATTAATTTCTCTGTTGGATCATGTTTTATTTTATTTCAGGGCAGTTATGGGTGAAAAATAATATCACCCAAATATCCGCCACAACTGACAGAGAAATAAAAAAAAATAATTCGACGCTTAAACTTAATTCACTTTAACACTAGGCCCAAGATATTGGAACACACTTTATATACGCACACTCACACACAAATATATATGTACATATATAGATACAAATGAATATACATAACACACACACACACACATATATATATATTTGCGGAAAGGTAACAATGTGCTACAGAAACGTGACTAGCACATCTGTCAGTGATATTAACCAGACAAGGTATCTTTCTACTATAGCAGGTTTAACTTTATTGAATTAAGCATTTTTATTCTTTATTATTGAGAGAAAAATGTCCAACGAGTAGGCATTATTACAGAGAGTAGTAGTAGTAGTAATAAACCTAAGTTCATCATCCAACTTAATCCAACAGATCATGAAAGCGCCATGAGTAAGGGTTTTAATTAAATTAATTTTACGTATTACGGGACAAAAATAGTCGCAACGGGTATATAAACCAGTAAATGTCGATTTACGATAAAGAGATGTTTTAAAAAATGCCGACGCAGTTCTGATAACCAAAACATGAAGAAAGAAGATGAGAAGAATCAATTTTCTTTTGTTGTGCAAATTTTAAAGCCGGATGCATTCAAGGCCGAAAGGGTCCGCTTCATTAATTTTAACAAAGAGACAAACGGTGTGATCTACGTAACAGAACTAAACGTCAGGTTTATTAGGTTTATATAAAACATTTTCTTCATGGAATCAAGCAAAGATGTTTCCAAAGTGGGTCCCAAGGGGAAACATATTAAGACACCATCAATTTACCTATACATGACGCTGTCGAAATTAAATTCCACAGACACCGTAGTAAATTTCACTAGTATGACGAATACATCCTCAGGAATAATAGGAAACAACTGACTATGATATATAGAGTATCATCACATATATCAATAGTCTTAGAATGCATGTAAATAGACTGGAAATATCGTAGGAATACAAACATTATCCATCGACCAATAACGCTGCATAAAATCGAAGAATTCGGACGAATCTTTTAATACAGGCAGAAGTTATACTGTTCCAAAACTGGCTGTAATATGATGGAAAGCTAGCCCGTTTAACAGTTTTACTTTATCTATTATCATCATGAGTGGTAATAAAAATAACTTTTTTTTTTTTATGGCGGTTTTTTTATATATATATATATATATATATATATATATATATATATATATATATATATATATATATATAAATTAATTGATTTAAAATGTTATTTTCTTTACACAGTTCTAACCATGTCTCAAAAATGGAAGCTAAAACTTTTACTTGCATTTCATCCTCAAGCGAATTTTGGAGTAACTTATTTATTACTGGGATTTAAAAGCACAGCAAAAATCATAATTCACATTTCCAAGGATACAGAGAAATCCATTCATCTAGACAAGGGGTGTTTGCGATTTCATTATCGCTGTATTTTGTTGTATCGGTTATTAGTTACGTTTTGGTAGGGGTAGGGATGTATTTTTCAATTAATTCTGACATCCGTTAAATGCATGTCGTCTGGATTTTTTTTTAATTATTGTTAATGGCAAAAATATTTACGGCATTTTTTCTATCTGTATACTTAAAGAATTTTTGGGGTTGTTTAGTTTAGAATACGTTTTATTTAACTACGATTTTTTAAAAAAAATCACTTTTAATTTTTAATATACTATATTCCCTTTAAATACAAGTAAATGTATTAGAATGACTCAAAGTATGTAAATTTATTTTCCCATCTATTATAAGTATGTATATTACTAGTTCACATTTCTTTTTTAAAATTTATATTTAATTATTATTTAAGTAAAATTTTTGACAATGACGGCTAAAATAGCTAATTAATTTCTCTGATTTAGTAAACTTTTATTTTTTATATATATTTATATAAATCCAGTAAAGTATAGTTTCTCATGTAAGTACAAATGACATGGGTCAGTCAGTGGTTTACATCTTCTAGCTTTTCATATTAATTTCTTTTTGCTGTATGTGTTTTATTGGATTCTTTTAAGTGCTTGTAGTGCTTTGAGAGAGGTGTGTGGGTTAGAATACGTTTTATTTAACTACAATTGTAAAAGATGTTTAGACTAGTATTCGTTTTATTTAACTACAATTTTAAATACAACATTAAAACATTTTCACTGTTAATTTTAATAGACAATATTCTTTTTAAAATAAGTAATTGTATTAGAATTACTAACGGTAAGTAAAATTATTTTTCCATATCAAGTATAAGTATGTATATTACCAGGTCCCAATATTTTAAAAAAATTATATTTAAATATTATTTAAGTAAACTTTATGACAATTACAGCAAAAATAGCTAATTCATTTCTCTGATTTAGTAGCTTTATTTTTTATAAACTTAGTAATATATAGTTTCTCGTGTATGTGCAAAGAACATGAGTCATTCAATGGCCTACATCTTCTAGCTTTTCATCATAATTTCATTTTTCTGTAGGTGTTTTATTGGATTCATTTAAATGTCGGTAGTACTTCGAGAGAGGTGTTTAGGTTAAATTACTTTTTATTTAACTAGAATTTTAAAAGATGTTTAGGTTAGAATTCGTTTTAACTACAATTTTAAATACAACTTTAAAATATTTTCACTGTTATTTTAATAGACGATATTTTTTTTAAACAAGTAAATGTAATAGAATTACTTACAGTATATAAAAGGATTTTTTCCCATTAAATATAAGTATGTATATTACCTGGTCGCACTTTTATATATATTCACACTTCTGATGTCTTATCAAGTGTTGAATGCAGAATAAAGTGTTATAAAATGTTCAAATTGACCAAACACACCTCGATAGGGGAAACACTGTTATATAAGCTGCAATGACCAATCAAAGTACAAATATATGAGAATTTAAAAAAAAATTCCCAACGAATCTTAGTTATAACAATTAATGTCTTAATGTTAGGATTAAACTAAAATAGAAAGCCACCTACTGTTCAATGGAAATGAAGAGAGCTCGAATATGTAATTTTATGTCTATTATTATTTATAAATAAAAGAAAAATTTGAAACCATTAGATTTAAAGACAAGACCCATCTCTTAAATCAAAGCTCAAAATATAACTTACTATAGAGGTAGTAATATTTGTACGATAATACAAATTTACTGTATGTTTAGTATGTTATTACTTATATTATCTGCTAATCCTCCAATCTATGTACATATATGGAGGTATAGGTTTATGATGATGTTCGTGTGTGAAAATGTGTACTTTTTTATGCATAGATATGTTTTTATGTGAATCATTTATAAATATACATATATATATATATATATATATATATATATATATATATGCGTGTGTGTGTTTGTGTGTATTTGCATGTATATGTATGTGTGTATATGAATAAATATAGGTGTGTGTGTATATTTGTACTTCTATATATGTTTTTGTGTATAAATATGTTTGTATTCATAGATGTTATACATGTGCTTGTTTATATATTTATGAGCTTGTATATGTATGGATGTGAATGCGTAGGTACGTATGTGTCTGTGCATGTGTGTGTCTGTATATATATATATATATATATATATATATATATATATATATATATATATATGGGTGTGTATGTGTACATCTTTTACATTTATTATCTATGCTAACTATAAACTACTTTTGTTTGATAGCTGTGTTAAAAATTGCTTGTGGACTTTATAATCAATAGTTGTGTTTTGTTAAATTTTAATCCTGTATGGATTCATATCCTTACAGTCATTTGAATAATATGTTTGCATATTTGTATATATATATATATATATATATATATATTATTTCTATTACTGTTTATGTTAATATATTTATATTTATTTCTATGGGTGTATATATATATATATATATATATATATATATATATATATATATATATATATATATATATGTATATGTATGTATATGTTTATATATATATATATATATATATATATATATATATATATATATATATATATATATATATATACGTATATGTATGTATATGTTTGTATATTGGTATATATATATATATTGTGTGTATTTAGGCAGCATATTTTCATTTATACACGTTTCATTATATAATATAGACAAGTGTTGTCTATTTATTTTATGTAAAATTTGTTCGTAACTTCTGATAAGTTTGATAACATTATCATTAAACGAAGAAAGAAATTCACAATATTGATCCATATTTTTTAATATAATCTAAGCTTTCGGCTTACTTAAGCCATTATCAAAGATGTAAATTACAAACATATTAAACAATATACGGACACGACAGTGATGATAGTCTGTCATTGTTTACATAGTGGATCATTAAGCAACGATAAACACGCGCATATAAGACGCTAGAAGCGAAAATCGCACCGCATCTCATGACGTCACACATGACTACACGAGAGTGAATTGTAGAATGAAATAAGGAAAGCCGTTGGTATAAACCAATGGCTTCTGTTTCAATTATAGACATTTAAGAATATTTGTAGACATGCCATAATTGATTTTTGTTTAGGTTGGGTTTTAACTGTTTGATGTATAATGCTTCAAGTATTTTTAGTTTTTGTCTATTGTTTTCATGTCGAAGTATAGTTGTGTTTTCGACAAGTTTTCGACATTTTTAGGCATTTAAAGCAACATGTCTGCCCGCACACACAATACCGTAAAATACTTGTCGAAAACACAACTCTACTTCGGTGCGATTTTCGCTTCAATGGCGAATGGTTGATTTGTAGATTTGAAGGATTGACTCCGGCATGAAAAATTTCCTGGCGCGACACAGGGAGCCAACTTTCCTTGCGGTGAACGAAGCAATGTGAGACCGAGCAGTCGCAAAGTAGTCCTCTCGTGGAGTTGAGCATCAGACATTCTAATGGGAGTCAGGGATGGTTCTCTCTGGTGAGTAATAGAGAGCAGTTTTGTTTTTGAGGCATTAAAGTTAACCAATCAATTAATGCCCCAGTCCACAACCGATTGTAGGATCTTTTCGAGACAAACGGCCAGATTAGATTTATCTGTGACACTAAATATTTTTTGAGGCAGGAGTAGCTAGTAGAGTAGGGCCTAGGATAGAGCCTTGGGGAACAGCTGTGTTCGTGGGATAGGAGTTGGAGGAGAATCTTTTGGGAACAACCTTCAATGCACGGTTTGGCATGAATGATTGTATTGTCGAACAATCGGCCTGTAATTCCATAACCCTGAAATTTGCCAAGAAGGCCGGCATGCCAAACCCTATCAAACGCTTTGCTGATATCTAAAGCCACGGCGCGAATTTCTCCGTTATTATGGAGTGCTTGGTAGACAATTTCAGTTATATACGTAAACACATCAGCTGTAGAACGGTCAAAGCAGAAACCATATTACTTGTCGGAGAGCAGATTTTGAGATGTAAGGTGCATAACTACTTCGGCGTTGATTAAAACTTCAAAGACTTTGCCGAAGAATGGCTGGAGACTGAGAGGACGGTAATTATAAAGGTCAGAAGGGTCTCCAGAGTTCCTAAATACAGGAACAACGGATGAGGACTTCCAACAGGGTGGAAAACAAGATTTATTGAGGCAGTAGTTGTATAATTTCGAGAGGGCAGGGGACAGTTCAGTCGCATATTCCTTCAGGAGAATCGCTGGAATTCCGTCTCCACCACTAGCCTAGTGGTGTCAAATTTAGAGATGATGCTCAGAACCAATACGGGGTTATGTGCAACTTGCCGAATTGAGCCTCAGTTCTAAGTGGGGAATCGAGTATGGTTACACCGGAAGTGTCGAGCGTTGAATTGAATCAGTATTTCCGAACAAAATATTCAACGTTGTCGGCAGAAGAGGTCAGAACCACAAACTGGTTGAACAAAGGAGGTATAGAGTGTTTGCTATTATTAGGCACACTCTTGCAGAGACGCCAATAATCCTTGGAACCGAGTTTGCGAGATGCAATACGTTCTTTCATTCGAGCAGCTAATAGTGACTTTGCTTCATTGACGACACGCTTACACTCGTTACGGGCAGAGACAAAGAGACGTCTATTGCAATCAGACATGTCACTACGTTATAGATGGAAGAAGTGATTCCTATGGGCAATGACAGCTGAGAAAGCAGCGGAGAACCAAGGGGAGGAGCGCGATTTGACTTTATATTTCCTTGAGGGGATGTAAGCCTCGATTCCAGCTATAATCCAGGAGGAGACCTCGGAAGCACATTCTTTAACGGGGAGCGTGAAACAATATTCAGGGAACATCATTTTTTTGCAGGGGGGTGGAGTTGAAGAAGATGTTGACAGACCCTACAGCATGATTGGAGTTGCCAAGATGGCAGAGCTGCGTGGCGCTACAGGACTCGGGGATGGAGGTAAAACATAGATCAAGAAGAAAAACCTTACCGTCAAGGTTTTAAGGAAAAAGTGTGGGGAATTCAACTATTTGCTTGAGAGATTGAGAAATTGAAAAATTAAGTTTGCAAGTTCAGCAGTAGCATTTTAAAGCCATTTGGTATGATAGGCGTTAAATCACCTAACACAAATATGCGAACAAACGGATGGAAAGAGAGAGCCTTGTCAATGCTGTCAGAGATGCATTCTAATACACCACAGTCTTGGAAGGATGGAGAGCGATAAAGGTAGAAGTAGTAGCTTAGATTCAAGAGACAACGCTCTAGCCAGCGGGAGATGGTAATTACGTAAAAACCAAGCCCATGCATATGGGTTTGAGAATCTTTTCTAAAGAGAGGAAGGTAGCCGGACATCGAGAGGTCAGAGGAGGGGATAGGCGAGTGAAGGTTGGTCTCACAGAGAGCCAATATATCCGGGCAAGTCGCAACGAGGAAAGATTCCAGATTGCAGAATTTGGTTCTAATGACACGGATGTTAGAAAAGGAAATGTTAAAGAATTTAGGCGATTTTTTAAGGGCTGGTTTATGATTTCTTTTTGGATCATTGTTAGATTTGATGATGTATAATTGCGGTAGGCAAAAAAAAAGAAAGAAAGGAAGAAGGAGTGAAAGCCTGAAGTAAATGAGGCAGACGGTTATCGACCGCGAAGTGGGAAGAGGGAAATCGGCCCAGCTTGAAACATAATATGGCCTTAAGTTTGCCCAGAGGAAGTGAATGCAGGGACACCTATCCATGCGCGACATGGCAATACAGACATCGCGGTATTATACAACTGTTGATCAGAGCGGCCGCTCAAGACGATACGCAAGTGTTAGAGTTCCTAATTACCAGTCGGAAACTCTAACTAGGAAACTCTCAACAGTGTACACTCAGAAAGAAGAGGCATTGCGACAGACTGCATACAACACGAGAGATACACGGCAGGACGAGTAGAGATGCCAGCGAGATAGCAACGGAGAGTTATGGGAATCCCTTCCTAAAGAATGTGTGAGAAGTGAGAGGATTATTGACCGGACGGTAGGAAAGCCTATCTACTCCTATTACACACAGAAACACACACACACACACACACACACACAAAAAGCTGACAAGACGTGAGATGATAGCTGTAGACATACTTACCAAGGGATGGGAATTGGATTTTAGTTTTATGCATTCCATTACATTAAGTTGTAACTTCGTATAAGTCCCATTGTCCTAACCTAAAAACAAAGATGGTTATACAGTATTGCGGATACAGCATAAAATTCTACTTACAAATGACAGCTAGCGTTCACTATTTCCGTCTTCCATTTTCTTGGTCAGATAGTGGATTGTCGAAGCTGACAGGGGATGCTATTAGAGATTTACTGGACGTGGGAAAACGGTTTATTAGTGACAAGACAGTGTTGTCGATCAGTATTTTTTATATTGATAATATAAGAAATTACTGATCGACAATACAACTATATTACAATAAAATATAATAAATTCAAGCTACACATATAAAAACAATTTATATTTAAAGCAATTTATATTAAAATTAAAGCCGGGACTGAAAAGTATTAACTATGAATACTGCAGTAATGTTCTGAAATGCCTATAAAGGAACGTTTTTTCATTCTTTAATGCGCACAAGACTATGATATTATAATAGAGAGGAAGAAATTCCATAATGGATAATTTTCTTCACGTTCTGATGAACACTCAGCACATTGTGAACTGTTTGCATTAAATACCGTAAAGAAAATTACGGTAATGAATACAACACACTGCTTTTGTATAAATGTTTGTACCATCGAACAACCTATAGTTTGACTGCTTGCACTTCTGAAAATGATCTTGGAAGAAGATCGAAACTACTTGGGAAATGAAAATAAAAGAAATTTAAACATCTATAACACATTTCTCTCTTCCATTAATATCAATACACGAAACGTTATTCGTGAGTATGAAGGGATTTTGTTAAAAATTATCAGACATAATATCTGTAATTTATTCAATCAGAAATATCAAAACAAGAATTTGCTCCTTAAATACATAAATATATATATATATATATATATATATATATGTGTGTGTGTGTGTGTGTGTGTGTGTGTGTGTGTGTCTGTCTGTGTGTCTGTGTGTCATTAGAGGAAAAGAGTCAACGTGCTTCTCTTATAGCATTGGTTAATAAAACAATGGAAAATGAAAGAGTTCCATAATCTCCATGCCCTTTTATTTTAATCACAACATCCATAAACTTTCCCACACATTATGTAAAGATGTCCAACATTTAAACTCAGACCAGATTATTAGCACATTATTTTTTGATAACCCCTACACGCGAGTTGACAGCGCACCAACCTCTTCAGACAATTTATTGCTTGCTTGTATTTAAATTTGTTTTCATTGAATATTTTGTATATAGAAGAGAGTTTGTCTTTTTGACAGGGTTTGAAGGTGTTATTGGAGAGATTAAATATAATATTTAGGAAATTAATGATTTTTAAATTAGATGAAATATCAATTTTAAAACCTAAATATTGGGAGGTCTTAATGCCTTTTTTCATAACTTAGACGTTAGAGGAACGTTGATATTAGGAAGAAGAACGATTCCATCATCTCTGTAGAGTCGTATATTTTGTGATCCAAGTATCTGTTTAGCGTATCTAAAATATGCATACACACTAAATCTGCTATTTTGGCAGAATTAAATGCTCCCATAGGGGTTTCGAAAATTTAATTATCTTTTTAATTTATCTACTGGGAGTCATTAAATATTAACATCGATTGTATCGAAGCCGTTATAATTTTTAATTCGTCATTGGTATTGTTTATATAATTTATTGCAAAATTTAGACTATTTTCTAATATATTCTCAGAAATGAAGGTGTAAAAATCTATTATATCGATTTGAATAAATGAAGATTTAGATTTAGCATTTAATAGTATCGGAATAATCTTTACAAAGATTTACGAGGTATTTTTCTTCTATAGATGTGTTTATTTTTCAAGCATATTTATGGAAATTATACCTAATTCAGATTTGGAGTCGTTTATTAGGCGGGACTGACAATTATTTTGAAAATTGGGTTTATGGTCCTTAAAAAGTAGGTATGATTTTTTTTTATCTGATTCGTACTCACCTTATCTGCAATTTCGTATTTAAAGGCGAATTTAGCAGTTTCGTTATTTATAGAAGATAGGAAATTACGGTTCTTGTCTTTCTTGTAGGAGTTAGAGATTTTATTTAGAATTAGATGGCGATATTCAGAGGGCTCAATTTTATAATTTTTTATGGATTTATCAGCTCGGACCCATAACGTTTTAGAGCTTTTGATATTCTTAATGTGTTTATTGAGTTGGAATTGGAACAGTTTGACTAACTTTTTAAAAGATATAATTCTAAATAAATTAAGCAAGTCGAATTTCAAAGGATCTAACATTTTATTACTAGGCAGAGTGTTTTGAGATTTCAAGATATATACTTCATTTTGGACTTTAGGTATGTTCAGAGGATTGGAGTGGAAGTAGATTTTCCATCTCAATATTTGTTTTTCAGTTAAAGAGAGAATCAACGATTGAAAAGAAGGACAATGAATGTTTTTGAGTGAGTACTTCGGAGTAAATGTTTTCATTCTTTTGAAGAGATATGGACTCTTAAGTTAATCCGACGGGAAATAAACCAATGAGAGATCAACTTATTAGTATAATGAACCAATATACAGTAAAGTAATGAAGGGTTTGACAATCAGTGTAGATAATTCCAAAGACGACGTGATCTAAAGAGGTCAATATAAACACAGAAGTATAATTAATTAAATAATAATGAAATATACAACTTCAAATTTCCATGACTATAATTTATTTCCCCACCAAAATATTTTTCCTGCTTCATAGGGTCACATCTCTTGTTACAAAATAATTAAGTTTCTTTTATTTGTGTTCTTTTGTTTGGAGGTATCAACAACTTCCCACCATACATGATTTCATGAATTACGTCGAAACAACCTGAATTTTGGTTTCGTCTGCCCTTAACACTCTTTCTCAGTACGATGTTTTCTTATGCATTGTTCACGAACGAATATCAACCTGGTGACTCATTGTCTTGGTGAAAGCGAAGCATCCTATAACACTTGACGAGTAACCATTGAATTTTCTTTACTTTCTCTCATTAATTTTTTTTGAATATCTTGAAGAAATCTTTCGTAGAGCACCTGTTTTTCTTTGAGTTTCAATAGTTTTGAGTATTTTAAACGTTAGAATGAAGATTTCCCTGTAACTTTTACCATCTTTCCAGAGTTTAACACTTTTTAGGAAGTTTTAAATGCTATAACACTTGCCATGATGAAAAGCTTGCAAAAATATCAATGACAGAACGTTCTGTTTGCATGTTTTAGGCTAAAAATAACTGCTGATAATATTATTGGGACATTCTTGAATATTTCACTTGAATAAGGAAGAGTATTGATGATAATTAAAAGTTTTTAAATCCGACATTTTCATTGTACGAACATTATTTCACACATTACAAAGGAAAAATGTTTTCTTTTCTCTATGTATATTATTTATTAGGCATCTGTGTACAGTTAATTATGAGAAAAGTATATTTATTCATTCATAGGAAATACGATAAATAAAAATTTGTATTTGTATGAATATTTGTTTCAAGCGACTGTATATATACATAACTATTTATATATGCAGAAATACACACACACACACATACATATATATATATATATATATATATATATATATTTATAAATATATTCATATATATATGTATGTATATATACACATATATATGTATTAATATATATATATATTCATATATATATGTAAAATGTATACATATATACACACATACATATGTATAAATATACATGTGTGTGTGTGTGTGTGTGTGTGTGTGTGTGTGTGTGTGTGTGTGTGTGTGTGTGATTCTATGATCATAATGTCGAAATTTACACCCAATCTAATGGTGTTAGTATAGGGAATCCGCTCAACCCGCGTTTCTCCATTATTACATTTTCCACACAGATAAACAACACAAGTGATAAAGACTTCCTAAAAAGATCATATCGGAATTCATCCTCTCAATTACTATTCATTAAATAACACAATAATGCAAAACAATCATTAGTTAACAATGGCGTATCTATACATCTTATAGACCAACAAATTAAAATGTATCTTCCCAAATTATATAACATTGATAGGGAACACATTGTCAAAAATAATATAAATATTTAAAAAAAACAAACAAACAATGCACATCAACTACAAATCGGATGAATATTCACTAGAAATAACATAACAGAATGAGTTTCTGGTCTC
The DNA here is from genome assembly GCA_903632075.3 of Acanthosepion pharaonis. Classification (NCBI taxonomy): domain Eukaryota; kingdom Metazoa; phylum Mollusca; class Cephalopoda; order Sepiida; family Sepiidae; genus Acanthosepion; species Acanthosepion pharaonis. The sequence goes on from CAHIKZ030000347.1 coordinate 639,234, forward strand.
ACGTAAATTTTCTTCAAAGTAGCCTTGCTGGACACAAGAATGTTGCTGCCTGTCTTCATTGTATATTTGTCTTCGAATTTCAGTATAAATTTAATGCAATTTACCTCTTTTTCTCTTTTCCTTTTGTTCGCATTAATTCTCTATGAAATATATTTTTTCTTTTTACGTTTACATTTATTTATATTAATTGAAGTGTTTTGAAAAAGAATGAAAGACTGTGATTTTTTTCGCGGGCTCTTGCAAAAAAAACCGAACGGCAAGACTTCCCAGTCTCAGGTTTTGGGGTCTAAAATATTCTAGCTTTATTTTCTTACAAGTAGCCTTGCTGAAGCCAAGGATATCGCTGCCGGTTTTCACTGTATGTTTGTCTTCGAATATCATTATAAATCTAATGTAATTTAACTCTATTTTTTTGCTTATGTTCGGATGTTGCAGGCTGCCCCAGGTCCTTTCTGCCCATGTCACATATGATGACCGTCTGCTACTATTATTTCATGCCTTCTCTTTTATATTAGCAACATAATATTCATAATGGACTTAATAATAAATAACATTGATCTGAAACAAGTATCTCATCTTTCATAAAGTGTGAAATCAGCACCAAATAATCCAACAATGTTGGTATGTCGTACATTACATCGAAACTAAACCTCAAAATACAAAACGTGATTATAGTAAGCTAATATACCAGGAACAGTGGAATACAATGCATAACCTGCCTAGAGAGATTGACTTACCGATGGAGGAATAATATTTAGCAGAGATAACATAAAAAGAGTGTTACAAAAAAAAGAAGCAATTTCTACAGAGCCATGATCTCCAAAGTCTAGAAGTGTCAAGTCACATAAGAAAAGAAGGAGGAAAATAACTGCCTTAATTATTAAGTTAATTCTACTGTCGATATTCAGGTACAAAATTAAATTTTATGAAGTTGCAGCCTGGAATCAAAATGGGACTTAAGCAATTGCGAAAAAATGAAATACTTTTCCAGGAGAGGAACTGAAACCTTTTCTCCTATTCTATTTTATTATTCTGATATTCGTTACATTTATCAAAATGTAATATAAATTTAGTTTCTCCTGCCGATGATATCGTTCGCTGTTTCTCGAATATAAAAATACTCCATCTGAAATAAACCGATAAAAGAAAGACAAAAAATAACATCATTAAAACAAAAGAAAGATGAATTAACCATACGTATCAATCTTATTCAAGTTCCATGAGAAACTTGATTAAGCTTTTCTAAGTCTAATGTGTGATGTATTATTTTATGTATGAGATCGTTTTTCATCCTACCTGACAGAATTTCGCACTAGCATTTTGACTTTGAAACAGGAGTGTCTGAATGGGTTTCTACATTCTGAGTTGAAAAAACGTTTTCTTATCTCGTGTGAATCGAAAGTTATGTTTCTAACCAAAAATAAAAAAGACAAAAGGAGAAATACATCAGCAGACGGGGTTTTATTGTAAAAACCAAAACCTTGATAAGTAAATAAATTGTAATAAGAAAAATAAAACCTTAAAAAATATGTAGTGAATTATTTATGAGTAACATATAAAGTTTTTTAAAAGCTAGATTCATTTTCTCAACATAAATATGGCTATATAAGTGTATAAATATTTATATTTATCTGAACTTTGGATTTCAACAAGTGAGATATCTCTGCCCCCCCCCCCACCGCGGGAGGTGATGGCGGAAGGGTGAGCGTCTTCGACTGATGTTTTGATCCCCGCTTGAAGCAGTCGCATGTCTAGCCACACTGATGAGCTGTGATAGATACAAAACAGTTTGTCTGTGGATGACTATATATATATATATATATATATATATATATATATGTGTGTGTGTGTGTGTGTGTGTGTGTGTGTGTGTGTGTGTGTGTGTGTGAAATGCAACTGGAGTCGTTAAGAAGATTCTGAGTAATATTAACGGTTTCACGGTTCTATGATTTTAAATATTTAAATTGGCAAGGAGAAACGTGTGGCTATGTTCTGATCTCTTCTGTATCTGGGAAATAGATCATGGTGTTAAACAATATGACAGAAGTAGAGATAATATCACACGACAGATAATTTTGCAGACCCTTTTGATTTTGTCAAGAATTTCGAGATATATAATAGCAGAACAGATATTCAATGCACCTGCAGATTATAAATATATAAATGTGCAAGATGTCTTATGTCGAGAAGAATTGTCTAGCACGACACAGCAAACCAACTTGCCTAACCCCATAACTAGCGATTAATACACACTATAATAATTTCATGTCATGCCTGTTGATAACTTGAAAGCAGGAAATTACAATGACTTGCGATCCTGAAACTTCATGGTGGAAAGCCAAACTGTATAATTCAGATTAATAAAAAGAGAGCCACTTTGTCTTGGAAGCGGTAAATATTAAAATATTTACCCAGTTAACAGCAGAATTAATAGTATTTTCCAGATCAGCTGTCACACTTACTTTTTGGGAACGATCGAATTTACAATTAAGAAATTAATTGAGTGTGTCATCAGCATAAATAGTAACTGAAGACATCATAAGTTTCCTTAATCGGCATTAGTTCAATTATCGAGATCTGAGAAAAAAAGGAATGCAAAAGGACTTAGAAGAATTATCATTTAAGAAAAAAATCATTACACGATGAAAATTGAATGAGGCTTCCTAATATTTCTAAAGCAAATCGTCAGTGTATCTTAAGCATTTTTAATTAAATGCGTGTGTTTTTTTTTTGTTGTATTTATCAGCAACATACACAACTTCATCAATGAAAATTTATTATTACTTCTGTGAAGGGACGAAACGTGTCATATAAACGAAAGCATTTATATAACTCAGTTACTGCACACACACACACACACACACACATATATATATATATATATATATATATATATATCTAAATACTACACACATACATATATATATATATATATATATATATATATATATATATATATATATATTTTTATTTTTTCAACAAATCTGGTTGAATAATCTGGTCATACAAGTTTTGTTTCAGTTTGTTTTCTATTCTCTCAAGTACTTACAATCCAAGGTCATCTTCAGGAGTAAATTGATAAGACAAAAGTTAATAGCATTGATAGTTGTGATATCAATTACATTAATTTGAATAAAATTGACAATACTTGGCAAAACTAAAGAAATGAAATAAACAGCGGTACCTTCCTTAATGAACATTCAGTTGTTTAACCATGAATTCGAGAAGAAAAAAATGAAAATAAATTTACGTATATACAGATCATTCAACCAGACATGCTTGAATAAATATATGCCGTATATATATATATATATATATATATATATATCGTCATTCACAGACAGACTGTTTCGCTGTATCACAGCTCATCAATGTGGCTAGATATCCGGTTGCCTCTAGCTAGGATCGAAACCCGATTGAATTGGCGTCAGTCTGGGATTCTACCACTAATCTATTATCTATTTTTAGATAAACACACAGTGACTGAAAGAACTCAGTTCGATTTACCGAATAGTCTTTATATATTTGCATGTACGCTGTATGAAAATAACTGTTCAAATCTTTGGCGCTGGTTCCTCCCACCAAAACAAGGACAGATGGCAATTTGATTATATGTGTACAAATCGTTCGTTTTTTAAGTCATTAATATTAAATAAAGTTTACAGTAGATTGCGCGGTGTTGCTATAGAGACAAGGTTACATTTGTGATTCGTGTACATTTGTGGTTAGTCTGTCTTCAACGATTAATGTGTGTAGTATTAAGTTAACTGAAAAATGTTCCGCTTAATAATGGCAGGATATTCATATCGTAAGCAGGCAGATATGTTTTTTTTTACATACGGCTGCGCGAATTTTTAATCGAGGCGAGGATGCATGGCTGTGTTAGATTGCGTTTTCAAGCCGAAGGCAGCCACGTCATCCAACATTTGATGCTGTTTATAGTCGCTTTGCTTATACAGGATCAGTGGCACCGCAAATTATAGATCGATGAAGACCGAGATCCACACGTACATCTGACCATGGATATTACTTTCTACAGGCTGTCGGATAAATATCAGAATAAGTCTAGTGGCCCTAGTATATCGTCCTTCTCGTAGTATCGCAGACAGAGTAATTCAAGAGCAGGTACTTTATCTACATGTTTTTGATTTTTTCATACAGATAATTTTACTGCTTCCTGAAGTATACAGTTAAGTTTATGTTACAAAAAATATTAACATTTTAATTTTTTTTTTATATTCAACACGTTATATATATATATATATATATATATATATATATATATATATATATATATATATATATAATGGTAATAATAATAATCGACTCTCCTGTCGAGACTCGACGTATGAGGTCAAGCAGATCACTTTCAGGAAATCGACAGTCCGACACCGGCACATGAGATTTGATTATAGTGGTGAATACTTCGTGCAGGACCATCTACACTTTTGAAGGGACGAATACAGAAACCTAAAATTGAATGCCACAAGGTTCGCAAACGACCCTCCAGGTTTTGAATTCAGAGTTGTCCTTCTCCTAGACCAGTTGCCATCCAAGGCTATAGAAACCAGTTTGCCCTGCTATTTTACCCATAGCTGGAGGAGAGGAATATATATATATATATATATATATATATATATATATATATATATATATATATATATATATATAGATAGATAGATAATGCATTAATAATTTGACCGAAGAATGAGGCGATAATGTCTTCATTCACTCTCACTTATTTCTACTTTGATGAATGTATATAAAAAATTATGTTGCATTGTTCTTTCATGCATTTTTTCTGGAGCACTAGCAAAATTATTGGTAAGCTGATTGTTCATTTTTCGTTGTTTTCTAGATTAAATGTGTTGTGAAACAGCGATAAATGTTGGCTTATATTCAAATCGAGCAAAAACTGCTTCGCAATTAGATTCGATAATCACATAGAACATTTACCTAAAAGAAATGCCAAAAATAAATCAGTGTGAGGAATTAAACCCTAAAAATATTGCGTAAACAATGCATTTGCTTATTAAAACATTGCAAATAATGCAACAAATGAAAAATATATGCACACAATATTGATACCGGATATTTAACCCTCTTGATCGTGTGACATACTTTTAAAAAGGTTCATAAGTTAAATATCATAATGTATAAAGATTTAGCATATTGCTCAAAACTCACAGGTACTTATTTTATGTAAAATGAAAGATTTGAACATTGATTTTATTATAAATAAGAAATCTAACTGCGGTATTTTCTTTTTCTCATATATGTAATTTGATTGATTCTTTAATTATTATCATTATTTGGATTGTCCATACTTTGCCGTCTTATACTGTAGACGTGTATTGAGCATATTACATTGTTTTTATTCATTTATTGATTGGTTTTCTACGGCTTATCAACATTTTCCAGGCTATTTAAAGTTAGGAAATAACTTAGATTATATGAATATGTTTTAGTTAGTAATTCTGACTAATTAACCCATAGCTGGGTGGAGAAGAGTTGGATTCATATATTTTCCATGGTAATTGCGCGTAATGTAACGAACCCACGTGAAACTGGAACTCTGTTATCCACTTAGCAATTCCGAGCCATTGTCTATTAAACCAGCCGCACACACAAGATTACTGCACCTGGTATTCGCAAGTGGTCACCTTTCAATGATGTGACCAGGCTCGACATTACTTAACTTCAATGATCTTATAGAGACATTGTGAAAGATTTTAAAGTTTGTGCGCCGTGCTCAATCATTTTTTCCTCTGATGGAGAAGTGTTTCCTAAGATTTGCTTAATGTGTGTATCTGTAGTCAAGTTCGGCATTAGTATTGCTTCTATAATAATAGGGTATAATGGCTATGTTTAATTGCAGCCTTGTAATTTCTGCCGATATATTTTTCTTCCTTTATGAAACTGGATAGTCATGTCTATGAGATAGCACATTATTAGGGAGTCAGTTACTCTTGGGATATCTTGGAATATATTGTCTAGGTGATTTATTGTTTAGTTACTGCTCAGTTCTTGCTCGGCCGTTTCCATGTGTCTACAAACACACTGCCTGTTCAAATGATTAAGCTTACAATTACTATATCAACAATTTCAAGAACTTGCACTTTAATATTCTGAGCAATTCTCCCGTAACAGTTGTAATATCAACAGGCAGGTTAGGTTTAAATCTTCATGGTCTTCACATGATTGTCTCACTGCATATCTCCACTTTATCGACTTGCATTCTGCGACGGTATGTATGTTGAAATCCCATAACATTGTGATATCTTCAACTTCTAGCACGAGCGATGGTTTCTATTCATAACATTTTTAATACCTGCTGTTCAAATTATTTACATGACGACTATTGTCCTAATTTTTCTCTTGTTATCACGGTATTGGTCGTTAGGCCCTCAGATCATCATCACGTCTTGGTCGAGCCTGGAGAATTTCGAATTTAACATTTTATTTAATCTGTTCTATTTAATATTTAAACTCTCTCTTTCTAAGTATAAGTATAATTCTTGTTTCCAAAAACAATATATGACGTGTTGAGTTTCTTCCCATATATTCCACGGGAGGGTCTAGCGTGTTATCATATAATATAGACATTATTTCGTCTTGGATTTCGTAATAATGAAAGTGTTCAGTTCATTTCGCTCCTTAGGCAAACTGACATGGCAGAGCAAATACCACTGCAGATCAATCCAAAGCAGATGTCTTTCAAACAAGGCACTTTAGCTGTGGGCATGTAGTCTATGTTTCAATCGAGGGAACCCTTCGCTCTAGCCATTAATTAGGCTTGGAAGCCATAAGACAACTGATGTTACATCATCAGTATACTTGATGCATACATAGATAAGGGGTACATTCTTTCTCATTATGCTACATAGCTGTTTATCCAAAAAGATTTTCATCCTCCATTTCCGATGTCTGGCTTTTAATCCTGCTAGGAACTTAACCACTCTCCCAGCCAGATAATCTTTGGGGTATTAGCTAATGGCCAGTACCTGCGTTACGTTTTACTTGATTACATAGAACCAGTAATACGTTCTGCATATACGGGCTATATGTCACAGTTACACCGTTATGGAAAAACAAGGAATGAGAAACATAGAATAAGCGATACATAGAAACACATTTTTTAATATGGCATTATGTCTTATACGATAGATATATATCGATCAGTCTAAGGAGATGGCGGCATTCAGAAATTACTATTCCAAAAATAATGATTTACTTCCCTGTTATACCTGAACACTCGAATATTCTATAGTATATTTTCATACCATTATACTATTAGTACTCATAACACAGTTTACTTTATTATTTCATAAAACATTGTGATGTAAATTAATTATAACTTCACCTCGTCTGATATTTGCTCTTATCACAATATCTTGCCGTATATATGTAAACAGTACGGCAAGAAGGAATAAGCAAATAGCCCAGCAAAGACTCCTGACATTTGAGCTTCTGTATATGGAGCATTGTGTTGTTTGACTAATCATGTATAGGTAGCATTAAGACTGTAGTTTTGCATCCTGGAAAAATATTAGATGATATATGTAATAGCAGGTTGATTCTTTCTTTCAGAAATGCGTCTATATTTTACTGTTATGTGAGAGAACGTGTAAAAGGAAGTTGAGAGAAATGAAATTAGAATGAAATAAATAATCATTGAATAGTTTCAATAATAGTAATTGCTCTTTGATTTGGATGCTTAAATTGAAACTAATGTTTTCAGCGTCATTTGCCGGTAATATTTGTATGTAATATTTATAGATTTTTTATTTTATTGCAGACAATAAAATATTTTTTATAGCAGACAATAAAAATATTTTCTTAATATGCGTTATCTTTTCGTAAATGATACATGGCTACACAAAACAAAACCGTTAAATTACAAAATAAGGTAATTTTGTTGATTCTTTATTAATGCGTAAAGTGTGCTAATGAAATCAACATATAACTTGACATATTGATTCTATGCTGCAGAATTAACAAAACCTGCTGAAGACAATATAATAAATGTGTGCATAAAGCATATAACACGCATGGTTAATACGTAGAAAAGAGAATATTATACGCACAAAATGTTCAGATGTGCACGCTGCTATATATTATTAGCCTAAACATGGTAACGTAATAATAACATACAGAATATAGTATGGATATCCGATATTTTAGATAATAAGACAATGTGGAAAGACTCATCATCTACGGATTTCCCGCCTTTTTATCACATGTTTTCTGGATAAAATGAATGACACATGCTCTAGGAATATATAAAAGAATTTATAAAGATCATTTAATAGGAGTCGACAGGTTTGTCTATCGTCCGGTTCACAAACTTCCGCGGGATTTGGATAAGGAATAGAACTTTATCGCTTGTTTCCTCTTTAGGATTGTGTTATTAGTTGCTTCTAAAATCCTCTCATTCTCATTCCCTCCCAGTAGCCCCTTTCGTCCTATCGCTCTGGATACCTAGTCATGGGTTGGTCTTCTGCATTTTAGCCATCTGAGAACACTTGTATATTGTGAAAATAGAGATTCGAAAATTGATGTGGTCGTTGCAATCTAGAAAAACATATCAATCCGATTAATTTTATTAATTAAATTATGAAATCATTCAGGTTAATGAATAAAAAATCATCAATAATTTAGTAATTGTTTTCTGTACGTTAGGATACGAAACTAAGCTGATATATATATTTCGAGAGTCTGAGAAAAATTGCATTTATTAGGAACTATTAAGCTTTGTTTGATCATCTTCGTGACTTATGGTAAAGATGGTCTAAAAGACGCGCGATCTACCGACGTTTTCCCCTGCGCAGATGGACGCAGATTCGAGTTATACCAGAGAGACCATAATTTTTTTAATAAGGATTCTCAGATATTTAGACCGATAGAGAAAATAAATAAATAAATAAATTGTAAAATAAATAAAAAGGGCGTCTACTTATATATGAATATCCACTAAAAATAATTTTAAAGTAATAATTATGTATATATTTCAGATTTAAATGTATTTCAAGTTTTCATGATGAAAAAATAAACTTATTATTAATCGTTAGAGCTAGTGCGGGCGTTCATGAGCCTATCGCGCCAAACATCATGATCTTGTGTCAAGGTCGGAAGGTCATTAGTGTTGCAATTTCTGTCAAAACATACCTGGTCAATGTATGTGTTTGATGGGCACCAATCCGTTTGCTCCATGACTAAGTGTCCAAGCACATGGTAGTTATTTTTTTTTTTTTTGCTCACTAGCACTGTCCTGCAAACACATTCTGTGTTCAAGTAATACGGTAAAATGTCAGCGATGTGTCCATAGAGCTGTGATTTTTTTGGGAAGTTGTCTCCTAGATATGTTAAGTATAGCTCGCAATATCGGAGTGTAGGTTGCATGAAGTTTAGAATCTATGGTTTTAGTTAAAGTTCAGGTAGTGACAAGATATATTAGAAACGAATCTCAGCCTGAGGTTGCCTGGTAGATGATATTTCCAGAAAATATCCACTTTAATCCAGGCGAATTTTCACACGCTTTTCAGTAGACTTTTTCATGACTTCTAGGTATGCAAATGATTCGACTAAATATATGCAACTGAACTGAAACATTTTCTTTATAGTTTTTCTTGTTGAAGCCTATGGATTCAGTTTTAGAAGCATTGCCATAGAGTCCAACATAGTTGGCAAGTAAATTTCTTTCTGAATTCATGGAAGATATTCCTATTATTGCATGATTTACATTCCGACTATTGTTTCATCTTTGTTGTTGTTATTACAACGTCTCCTGGGACACTCTTCTTGCAATAAAAGTCTTGACTCGTAGATGTTGTGACATAGTAATCGTGAGTTCAATCACTAGGTCTTGCATTGTTTACTTGGATTCTATGGAAACGGGCAAGCACTAACCGAGCAGTACTAAAAATAAAAAAAATACGACGTATCCGTAGACATGAGTAATGAAATGAGATCAGTTTATCTGTATAGATTAAATGAAAGGCCGAGTTCAGAATTTCTTGTTGTTTAACCCGAGTCGATATATTTACCTGATGAAAGCTGTAGAGTACAACAAACGATATAGTGGGATAGCAACAACAATGATGAGGACAACGCTCCAAATTTAATTAGATAAATAATTATTGTCCAATTTTCAAAAATGATGTTTTCCCTAAAAAAAAAAAAAAACAATTTCTTTATCATCAACAAAACTAAAAAAAAGACTACTGTCGTATTTGCTTGTGATATGTCTTTTGACATTGACAGATCAGATAATGTTGTTTCGGCGTTATTCCAATTAGACTATATTAATGACCAAGTTGCTATGATTATTAGAATATTTTGAAATAATTTCTATTTTTTTGCCATTGGCAATATCTTCTGATCTCTTTATTTAGGATGAACACAACATCTAGATTATCTTTCGGGCTATTCCTGTGTACTGCCAGCTAAACAATGCATTTTTTTCACTTCACAGTATAATGTTCCGGCTATTATTAAAACGGGATTGTTTCATGAGGGTATAATCACATTTTAGGGCCTTTTATCCACCTCAAGCTTTAATGTCGTCACGTATTCCACATTCTGTATGTACATATATATCCATGAGTAATTTTATTAGAAAGACTGAAATTTTATTGCTGCTGGAATAGAAATGATAAAATTGTTAAGTTTTTTTTGTTTTTTTTATGATAATTATTCACCCTTCATCTACAGCATACCAAGACCGCTCGAACAAAAGCAATAATTCTGATGATGCTAAATTATGTTAATTACATTTACTCGAAGTTTCTCAGTTGGATGCTGAATATATCTTTAAATGTGCCTGCAATACCATCACTATTCTAACAAATTTTATTGTTTAAGATTAATGATATCTAGAAAAGACAGTTCCAAATATATATGCTTTTTCCAGAACTCTTATGATACATTTCATATTATGCGAGTATAAAAGAGGGATAATAGTATTATTTCTTGAGAATCCATCGCAAAGATAAAAGTCGAATTCATGATTAGAATAATAATTTTAAACGTTCAACTTTTCTCCAGGCCGATGTATGAAACTTCAGAAATAGTGACCTGTTATGTCGTATTTTCACTTAGGTCAGCATGGAGCGTGATTATCATGAAATAACTAGATCTTAAGGATTTAACCGAAGAATTAATATTTTAATCAAACAAAATTGTAGTTTTATCTTGGCGTATATATTATTAGGTAATTTATTTTCCAGATAAGTACTTTGATAGTCTCTATGGAAGTTTTAGACTCAAAATATTCGATTCTGGATGAAGTAATATATAACAATGTTTCACTAACCTAGGTTGGCATCTTTTGTTTTTTTACAATGAAGATCAACATGTACAAGGTCCGGGGCAAACTCGATTTAAAGGGTTAAAATTGGAAAAGAACGTGTGTCGACCGTGTGTCAAATCCGGATCGCCTTTTTGGAAGCTTCCATGTTAATCTCTATCACACCGACGCAGACAACTGTCTTACACCATGTGCAATTCTAAATATAAAACATCTGCGAGGTTGTAGCAATACTATTTCATTCATTGGACATAATATGCGAACAGCCGTGATTAGAAATAAGGAACTATATTTAGTGAGGGATTCTTAGGCTGTTTTCAATCCCATGTTGTGCAAATACTGCAACGACACAATTATCTAACTTTTCTCGATTTTCTCATGACGAACATTGCCTTCGTGTGTAGTATGATTGCTCCAAACACAACTGTTAGTATTCCTCACAAGATTCTCCATGCAATTAATCTTAGAGCGAGCTTCCTGTTGCTGGTGCATAGTCAAATGTCGCTTATGGGTTCTTTTAAAATAGCAAACAACTTCTTCAACAAAATCAAATTAATTTCTTAAGGCACTGTAGCATGGTTCATATGTATTTATCTAATATTTCAAATATATATACTTTAGAATCATGATTTTGAGAAAAAAAAATCAATTCGTATAACTTATTATTCCTAAGCAATTTATCACAAAATATAAATTACTTTTGTCCAGTCAACATGTAATCGATGTGGTTTTAGAGAGTCGATCTATAATGATAAAATATTATGTTTCAGACACATTTTTACAGTCATTTTTTTCTTTGAGATTAAAAAACAAGAATTCATTCCGAATTAGTTTACCGTGTTTTACTTTAAATATTTCTTTTATAATGAATATTCAATTCAAAAGAATTATTCAGATTTCTATTTATATTAACCCCTCATATGATCGACATATATTTTCTAGCTGTCACGAATGCTGTGATTAAATTTTTTATTCATTTTTATTTGGACAACCTTGAACTTGTTCACATTTTCTATTTGTAGTTTTTTGAAATGAAAATATTCAACAGTTAATTTTCAAATTTTACCTTCCAAAAATCGTCAATGATAATTATGCACATTGCGATCTTGAAGGACAGAAAAACAATCCGTTATTCTTTAAGACTAAGATTTATACAGAGAGTAGGCAAAAAAAAAAAGGTGAATGATAAACATTACTGAATAAATCTCCAATCTCTCTGGTTATAGAGCTGTACACAAAATACTAATTAATAAATAAGATCATTCAGTTTGGAAGCGCTGGAAATAGTGAAGAAGATTTTTAAAAATGTAATAGAATTTCCTGCCACCTGATCAAAAGTGATGTCTGTTAGTAGATATAAGGATGAAATATAAATTAATACACCATAAAACTTGATTATATACAATTACAGCTAGAGTAAATATAATATTCGTTGCTGCTCATAATAAATTGAGACATTTTTATTAATCATTTTACCAAGCAAGACGTGAATACCACTAATAAGAAGGGGATTACAGAGAGTGAAAAGAATGAGTAAAGTAAGGAGTGTGGAAATAACAGACGAAAGAGACTGAAGTAAATAGAAGATGATGATTGACTTTGCATTTAAATATTTAAAGAATCTCAGTGCCTTTTTTTAGAGAATGAGTCACTGCATAGCCACTAACAACCTTGGTACTCATGATTACAGGTATCTCGGCAATAGGGTATCAGATAATTGTAAATACTCTATTCCTCCACTATACAATCAATTTGAGGTCTTAATAAGCTCTGCTGTTAAAAATGAATGCATTGCACATAAATTCATCTCAAACTCTACACTTGAATCATCTTGCCTAACTTCCTAACTAGGACTGAGGGTCTGTTGAGTGATATGCATGTAATCCTTTAATGGTTTCTAGTAAACTCGATCCTTACAGAGCATATGAACCTGATGGTATCCCTACAATAGTCATTAAGATGTGTACTCCAAAACAGGCCGCTGTTCACTGTAAACTCTATAATAAATGCCGCGTTTCCTTCTGTTTTGTTGTCTCCTTGAATTCTTCATCTGTTGTTCCAATTTTTAAGAACTCTGCATTCTTCTTTTGGGAAAATCCTAGAGGCCCGAATCAATACTGAATTGGTCCTTCATCTTTCATTGTTGGTTCTGTTCTCAGACAAATTATATGACTTTCGTTTCTCCAGGCTCACTTCTGATGTACTGCCGATAATGGCAGAAAAAATATCTATCATGCTCTAGATAGATAGATAGTGGAAGCCCGGATTGTAATATTAGATATCTCGAAAGCATTTTCAGTGTCTGGTATAAAAGACTTCTCTATAAGCTGAAAACATGCGGTGACTCCGGATATATTTTTAAATTGATCCAGTCATTCCTATCCTGAACGGCCACCAGTTCAGTTCATTTCCTATTAAGGCAGGTCAGCCCAGGGCATCATATTTGGTCCTATTTTGCTTGTAATTTCTTTCATTTACGCTAATTAAACAACCTTTAACGTTACACATGCAGAACAAGCGACTGCGGAGGAGCACATAATAACTCCGGTTACAGATGATCATATAGTGTCTACTTTGTTTGCACTCTTCTGTGTGCCGTGGCGATGAACAAACCGGCAGATCTGCAAAGGCTGCAAAAACACCCTGGCGAGGCAACCTTAGCAGGCGTTCTAAAAAAGCCTCACTGGCTAAAGGGGAAACGGGAGCAGGATTCCATTGAGTGCGCCTCCTTGGAGGAGAAGCAGCTGGCGTCTACTTCAACTTCTGCTTTGCAATCTTCTGAGTGCCGTGGCGATGACCCGCCCGGCAGGTTTGTTAAGCGTGCCAAAATACCATGGCGAGGCAACCTTAGCAGGCGTTCTAAAAGAGCCTCTGTGGCAAAGAGAAAGCGGGAGGAGGAAACCGAGGTAGATGCCTCTTTGAGTCTTTCCAGACAATCTCAACAGAGGCAGTATGTTTTGTCACATGAAACGCTTGGTGAGCGCAGCTACCGTTTGTAGTGCAAATCAGTTTACACATATTCGTTGAAAAGTAAGAGGAAACTACCTAAACGCTTGCAAGACAACAAAAAAGAGGCTTCATCACAAGCGCTTTTGCGGTCTCGACAGAGCCAGCATCAAAAAGCTACTCGCAATGCAGCCGACGCCGCTGCAATTTCCATTCGACGGTCCCAAGAGACCATGGCTGAGAAAACCGCACGTAACGCAGAGAAAGCTGCGGAAATGTCCATTCGATGGTCCCAAGATTCCATGGCTGAGAAAACCACACTCCATGCAGCCGACACCTCTACAACTTCTGCTGCAAGGGCGTCGGAAAGTTCTGCGCAAATGCACACAAGGCGGCATCGCGATACAATTTCAATTTCCGCTGCTAGACCTGTAGAAGGATCTACTGGGAGGCTTGAGCGTTTGCAGACTGTTAACCTGCGCCGCCATGCACAGCGATGGTTTTGTCGCCCACCAAAGCAGTTTTGGTTTAAGCTGGCGTTCAACTATGAGCCAGTTTTCACGCTTTTCGGTCACAAAGACCTGCAAATAGGATCCATGTCAGTTGTCTGTGGGCATTGCAATACCAAAAAATGGCCTGGGGATTCTGCAGAGTTGTGTTGTTCAGACGGTAAGGTACAGTTGTCACCTTTTAAAGAGCTACCTGATCCGTTGAAAGCTCTGTTGGAGGGTTCCAGTCCAGTCTGTAAACTCTTCCTTGCAAAAATCAGTGAGTGTAATTGTGCCTTCCACATGACCTCTTTTGGTGGTAGTGCCTTCCGCGAAGTCTGTTGGAATCCCACCTTCAAGGATCAAGTTCAGGTTTACCAACGGATTGGGTCGCCTTTGCCGAAAACTGCCACTGACTCGGCCTTTCTACAAATATACTTCATAGCTGACTACAATCAACAGGCAGATACCCGCATGGGCATTATTCCCGAGAACGATACAGGTCAGGACAATCATCCTCGCAAGAATATCATAATGAGTATCCAACAAATGCTCCACGAGATAAACAGCTATGTCCGCAGTTTTAAGTATGCTCTCGAAAATAACACTTCTTCTGGTTTCATTATTGGATTTGATGCTGACAAACTGCCCCAGAGAGAGCAGGAAACGTCTTTACAATGTTCCCGCAAGTAACGAAGTTTCCGTCATTGTCAGCGGTAATCAGCACAATGGACGTGACATTGTTATCGAATCGGGCGGCAGTGGGCTCCGAAGAATCAGTAAAAAGCACCGGTACTACGATGCACTGCAATGTCCACTTCTCTTCCCTTACGGGGAAGATGGGTACCACTTTGACACTTCTGCAAAATGTGTCAATACAAGGACTTTTTGTCCGAAGATATACTCAGAGAAGCGCAACTGTTGTGTCCAACTTTGACTGTTACATTCTACGATGAATTTTACAGCAGGGCGCTTGTAATCATTGAAAACCTGTTTGTTGAAATGGTGGAGGTTTGGGGAAAAATCTCTCCGCTATTGGGCTTCCAACGCCAGATCGTGTGGCTTCCTGCAGTCTCTCACCTGAGATTGTGGGGGAGACATCCTACTTTGTTGAGGAGCTCAACGCCTATGTCACTCAACGTTTAAACTTCCGCTTGACCTGATTAAAGCAGAAACAGCTGTATGCAGTATAGCTAAGCAATCATGTCTAGCGGAGGTACCCCAGCGATGTAAGGTCATCGTCTGGGATGAGTGCACTGTCAGTCCCAAAACTGCACTCGAGACTGTAAACCAGTCTCTGAAAGATATTCGAAACTCTGATGACCTAATGGAAGGTATAACTGTCCTTCTATCCGGTGACTTTCGCCAGACCCTCCTCGTTGTACCCAAGAGGACAAGGGTAGATGCTGTTCAAGCGTGGTGGAAATCGTCACAATTTTTGCCCACTATTAGCCCATTGCACCTTGCCACCAACATGCGTGCACACCTAATTGGCGAAGTTGGGTCCGCCGAATTTTCGAATTCATTATTAGCCCTTGGCGAACGTATTATTCCGCGGACACTAATGGAATTGTAAACGTCCAAGAGTTGTCTACAGTGTTCACAACGCCAGCAACACTCAGGGAATCAGTTTTTTCCTGATCTTCAAACCAACTACAACAATACTGAGTGGCTTGCTGGGCGGGCAATTCTTGCCCTCAAAAACACCACTGTGACAAACCTTAATAGACAACTTCTGGAAACTGTACCACGGGTGTTTACAATCCATTGACAGAAGTCCAGATCCCTCTGAAATGGCGAACCTTCCTCACATTCTGGAACTTAAAGTGGGGATCCCGGTTATGTTGCTTAGAAACCTGCGTCCACCGGAAACTGTAATGGAACCAGGATAGTTATTCAGGCCCAACAACCAAACATTATTGAGGCCAAAAATATAACTGGCTGCGGTAAAAGGGAGCAGGTGCTTATCCCAATGATGCACTTGAATCCATCAGATGCCGACCTACCCTTCACTTTCAGAAGATCCCAATTCCCAGTCGCACTCTGTGATTGCATTGAACTCAACGCCAACTAATGTATAGTTACAAGCATCAATTGTCTCTCCTCACATCACCATTCCATATGTACAGAAATGAATGACCCGGACCAGATTACGGGCCTTTTCAAAAATGCTTGCGAGACCCCTTCGTGCAGCAAAAAATCGATAAAGAGCTCCGATTCGATCCTGCCATCAGCTGTCAGTTTTTGACTTCTTTTCATGCCCAGGCTGCAATTAACGTCAAATGTCGATTCAACTGCCGACATTTACGGCGTCAATTCGTAACGGAGTCAGATTTTCAATTTGGACTCAGGCTTTCAAATATTGTTAAATTTACTGGTACTCCTGTATTTGGGCGGATTACATTCTAAAATTTCGGACTTTCTTTACAATTCAACCAGAAATTCCTACGCGGCCCAGTTAGAGATGCCTTGCATAGAATGCCGTGTGACCCCGTCGTTATTCAAAAATCGATACAAACCTCCGTGTTGACCATACCCTGAGCAGTCCATTTCCCACTTCTTTAAACTTTATTCTTTCTCCCAGGCCGCCTCCCAGATCCGATTTTTCAATTTACGTCATTGTGTCATGCCGGATCCTTTTTTTTTTATTTTTGACTCAAACTTTGTAAAAACGCCGATTAACTCACAGATGCTACGGATTTTGGGGTTTTTAAGTTGAATGTCTCGCCTGCACTACGCGGCCCAGTGCATCTAAGTTTTTCACCTCATTTTAGACTCTGTGAAGTTGACTTCGCTTTGTTAAACACTTTTGAGCTCTTTTTATTCGAACTTAAAATCGGATCAATGTTTGGTTTCCAAAGTACCGGGTTAACAAAACAAGGGCAACAACAACCCCGCTCGTGTTGTATGACCAGTCTCAATATTTCAGGAAACTGATTTGGGTGTGAAAAGTTATTTGTTATTAACGTTGTTTTTAAATTCGGTTTTTCCAGTTACGAGTCCTTTTTTAAAGTTGATCGTTTTGTGTTAATTTTGTTTAGTTCTTTTTTCGTAACAGAATTAATGTTTAGTATAGAGTTTAGAAAAAATTCTCAGTGTGATATAGGCAAGAAGTAAGGCATGTAGCAACATCACCACGACAAAGGGCACTTCTTTAAAGGAAAGGAAGTGCAAAAATATTTTAAGTCAAATGATAGCGATTGCTGTATGATTCGTACAATTTTTGAATCAAGCACTGTCAACACCGGGCTATTCTGCTAGTTCATTATATATTTGTTGACAACACAAATATAATAGCATCATCTACATATAAAAGTCTAAAAGTAATAATCCAAAAAATCAACTATGGACATAAACACAATATTTTGACCGTGTTTTAAAAAATGAAAACCTTATATAAATATATACAGGCAGCAAACGATTTCTTATTTAACAGTTAAAATATTTAATCCTTGAAAATGGCTAAATGTATAGCAGAAAAGAAAATATTAGATCGCATCAGAAATTGTATTAAAAAAACTAAACCAAAGAACCTTGTCTGTCGTATTCAATGAAATGTGCATTAAAGAAGGATTTCTGACTAAACACACACACACACACACAGACATGCGTGTGTGTGTGTGAGTGTGTGTGTGTGTGTGCATGTGTGTGTGTGTGTAGATTAATTCCATCCTTTTAGTTTTTGTTTGATCTCATCGTCTTCTTAAAAATTTCATTTAATCTTTTTTTGTCACCCATAATATCAGGGTTTTATGAAAGAGATATATATGGGCATCAAATATAAATAATAAAACTTCTGGATTTATCTTGAATGTTCAATACACACGTGCACACATGCATGACACTCGTAGCTAAAGACATTTTTTAATCATTATGGCTCTATTCTAAATGAATCTCACATGTGCTGCTTGAGAGCAGCTGACACTGTAACAGTGCAGATGATTGGCTCCGAGCCAATTTCACCAGGACAAAGATTTACTCTCTGCACAAAGAGAAGCGGAGGTCAGTAGAAAGCCTGTTGGTTGCCGTTAATTTGTCAGTAAACACAAATCGATTGATTGGGACTCTACACACGTAACCTGACGACAACGATATTTGCATAATAGAAAGAAGAATATGAATAGGGGCATGGCTTTCTCCTAAAATGTCTGCAAACACTGAATCGGAATAAATATACGAGACTTCAGGCCAAACTCAATTGAGTGGATGGTTGAACTGAATGTGTTTCGCGTATGGTCTATTGTACTCTGGAACAGCTGAAGTGTGTTAATTCATAGCCCACTGCTTAACATAAATGTATATCAAAGAAGAAAATATTTAAGCCAGCGAAGTTTAAAAGATAAGCAGAGCAAGTTTCAATACATATGATTCCAATACATATAGACGGTGAAACATGTTATGCAGCCTATTATGACAGCCAATTAATAGTGATACTTTTAGGACTTTAAAATTCAATAAATCATTTTGCGAATTTCAAATATTAGAATAACAATATAAGCGTTTAATTAATACATTGAGATAAGTGATGGTTGGTATTGCTTATTATGACGCAAAACACAAGTTAGCTAGAGGCGTCTAAAGCAGGAAGAAAAACTTTTACTGCGAATTGAAAATAAACTTTTTTTCCTGGGAAAATTATTGAAAATATATCACATAAATCCTGAATATGAAAATCAACAGATATATTCAACTGCCGAAATAGATGGCGACGGAAGTCAGATTTTATAAGTGGCAGTCAACGTATAAATCAACCTTATGAGAGAGAGTGTGTGTGAGAGAGAGAGAGAGAGAGAGAGAGAGAGAGAGAAATAGATACTATCCCTAGATTTTAACAGGTAAAGAATGTAGTAATTGGATAAGTATCATCTTGGGAGTCAATTCCATAAAGGAAAGGAGCTGTTCTAATGGGATTTTCATCTCACCAATGGTTTATGAAAGGAATAAAGTTAGTTCGCTAAATGTGCTTGTCATGGCAGGTCTTCACCGTGAGTTTTGACAATTGTGTAACTAATGAATGAAATTCGCCTGAAAACTTCCGATACAAATAGGGATAGAACAGCAAGCCTTTGGCAATGTTTTGTCTCTGGTAAAGCGGTAGTAAGGTGGAAATAATTCATCACCCAAAAGGCCGCAGATATGCTTTTGAAATCTATCGAGACTGGAAAGTGAAGACCTGGCAGCTTCTTTCCTTATATGGCACCATTGCGCCATTTTCGGCATGATTTGGCTATTTTATACGTAGATGATAGCAGGAGGTGTATTTACTTGAGAGGTAGGGAGAACGGACCATTTTCCCAGCATCTTTAGCGATGGTTCGTATGTACGCGTTCCACTTGAGATCTGGGTTGAGGTTACGTCCAAACACTATGCCACGTGTCCTTGAGGAAACGTGGCACAGTGGATTGTCTAGTATTTTACTGATTCTGTAAGTAATGACTCTTAAGATATCCGCAATAGACAGAATTGATCCAAATCCGTATTGTTTGTCACCCCAAACGTTGTCCCTATTGAGGTGATAATGCTTACAGGGAAATCTGAATGCTATAAACTGAGTCAGGTATGAAAGATCAATCGCATTCTTGAAAAGAATATGAATATTATTAGAGAAAATTTGTTACCATTGAAAATATAACCCTTTTAGTACGTATAGGCTAAGCATAATAATAATAAATTAATAAAAAAAAATTATTTCGTCGGAAAATATTTGACCACGTCACTTCTGGATATAAAGTTAGTTTAATGAAAAAGATTTAACATTAAATTAAATTTATGAAATTGCATATTAATCTAAATTTCCAGGATTGTGTCCATTTTTCAGGAGGCTTCATTTAACATAAATCTGTTGAAGATTAATTTGATTTAACAAAATTCAGATTGTAGATCTCCGTATACATGTGCTTCCGTATATGTGTGTATACACCTGTTTGTGTTTTCCGTGCTTGCTTGCGTGTGTGCATGTGCGTGTACGGACAAGCATTCACTGTCAGTGTTTGTGCAATTTCTATTAGACGGTAGTATTTCAAATATGCCTATTGAATTTGTGCTGTAAGCAAAGAGTTTCTTGAGATTGTGGAAAACACCTAACCGAGTGCTTTCCCAGCAAATATGGGGCAACAGTTGCAGAGAGGGAAAGATTTGGTTCGTAACAAAAATAACACTGCCTGGGAAAAGACATTAATTTGAGGACCAAAATACCCACGGGTCCAACTTCAAAAGACACAGTATTTTGCCGGCTACTGTCCCCCCGCATATATTGGCATGATGCATCTTACAAAGTCCTGGATCTTGACCAGTTGCAGAGTGGCACATATGCAGTCATGTAAGACCTTCCGTGACTAACGGGAAAACGCGTATGTATCTGAAGTTGATAAATGTCGTCTGAGGTGTCTCTTCTGCGTCTGTATTGACGTGTCTTCGTCACAACTTCTCATACATCTCTGGACTAATGTAATGTGATAAGTAAAATGCAATAACAATATTCCTAATGTGACCTGGCACATGCATTTGAAATATACGTTTAATGGAATAACCTTCATCATGAATGCATATTGTTTTTTTGTTTTTTCTTTCGTTTCAGACGCAAAACATATTTTGTATGACCTAAATAATCTTAACGTTAATGCCACAAAAAAACATAAATATGTAAATAGGATATTTTTCAACGTTATTTCCTTACGTAATTAGAAACGCGAATATTTATAAAATAAATTTCTTGATATTTCTTTCCATGAATGCAATGGAAGTATTAATGATAAAAATCAGTACATATATTATTGTTAGATATGTATCATTATAGCGTCAGATAGTGATATCATTCCTTCAATTCTATTCCTATTCATTTTGTCTAAATGAAAAAATATAATAAATAATAAGTATTGCTCTACTATCGGTATTGAGCCTTCTTTTGAATTAATGCGTTAGAATTTATATATTATTTTCGTTCCCAATACATTCGTATATATATATATATATATATATATATATATATATATATATATATATATATATATATAATAGAATTGCCTGCTAAAAGGATAGATCTTGCTATGTGTACACCTTTATCCTTGAGAACAATGGGGCCAACAACTACTAATCAATTCTATGATTCACTGAAAAACTCTTGAAGCTACTATTTAAGTAGCACTTTAGTTGTATGAATTTCATTTAAATCAACATCATTGAAGCCAACACTTTGTCAGGTTTAAGTGTTTCCTAAGAAAGAAGTGACATTTCACAAAAATAGCAGTTCTACGTCTCATATTCAAACCGATGTACAGAAACGATTTCAGTACCACGAAGATTATTGATTAGAGTGACTGAAAATATTTTTAGAGATTCATACCACTGAGAATTAATACACTGAGCCAAAAGATTTAATCGATAATATATTTACTATGTATCTTGCAGTATTTAATTGACCAGTTAGTAATGTCCTAAAACCAGAGTCAAGAATTCGATTTAGTGATGTATGCATTAAAAGATTCATATAGGAAAACCATGTAATGTACCATGCCACAATTCTCACTAGAAGGAAAGCTTGTGTTGGCGCAAGTTTGTATGTCGACCACCCGTCCATGTGGCCGGTTTTACTGAGTTGCATATTCCAAGTAGGCGAACTTATCCTGACCTCATCATACATACATACGTACATAGCAGGAGTATTTTGTACATGTAGCGAAATTACAACATGTAATTTCTCTTTATCCTGTTCGATAAAGTTGGATCTACCTTCATCGATATTTAAATAGCTATAGAATTAAAGCTAAGATGTGGGGAGAACACGGAAATCAATCTTTCATTATGGTTGCGACGTTTTGGAGAAAAACGGAAACAAAAATAACATTTATACATACCATCAGAAAGAAAAAGTTGAAAATTCTATGTTACATATTTAGGTAAGAAGTTTCGGCAAATTTTATATTCACAGGACAGACTGAAGGGAAATAGAAAAATGTTTACTAGAGGTAATCAAAAGACGAAATTCAATAAGAGCTATAAATACAGGAATTTGTGGAGAGTCATGATTGTAGTCGTCCTAAAGATAATGGGCATATAGAGGAAGAGAGCAGTTCTTGGTGAACCTTTTTTATATATGGAGTTATTAAGTTTTAACAAATCTTGGCCCTCGATGTATACACTGAACGTTAGCAGGTAACAAAAAAAATATGCAATCTGAATATGTGCATTAATTCCTTAAAATGAAATTCTTAGGTAATACAACTAGATTTCACTAATTGATCAAGTCTTGTGGGAGACATCAATTGATAATGACAGTGAAGCAATTTACGGACAATTATGTCGGGCAGGAGTATCATGTAAGCGGAAAATATTCTGGGGAAATATCACATGGGTCCCATTCTGCAGAAATTTTACCGGGACTGGTTGAATAATATTTTAGAAATTTCCTGGTAATGTTCAAGCTTTCATAAATTATGTGCGTATATTTTAGAAAAAAACACAAACGTAGACAGACTTTGCATGACTTAGATATATGAAAATGCATTATGGATTATTCAGTTCAATATGGCACTTGTTAATGACCATGACATGCATGAAGGTATCATTGAACTTTAGAGAGCATCATTTAATCTCCAAAATGACAATCCCGCTAAACCAATGATCTCTGGCGCAAGGTCCAGTTATAGCTGCAATGAAACGATTCCTAACGGCCCTTGTGGAAACACAATTGAACACATTTACTCGGATCTGTTCTCTGGGAGTCTTGTGGTGAGCAACTGTCGGCCTTAAAATGCATCAATATGCCAGCGTTTTTACAACCTAGATATTGGAAATATAGTCTAATATGTATATATATGAACGATCATTACATTCATAATCGAAGCACCATTAAGATATCACATGCAACATGCCAATCTATTCTTCCAATGGAACACCAGCTGTGTAGTTCCCTTGTGCTGGATAGCTCTTAAGCGTCAGTTTCAAATCGATAATAAAGTTGCATTTCTTCTCTCGCGGTCGGTGACCGCTAGTTATTTTGATTCCAGTGATGAAACTCAAAGAATTTTAACAAATCTAATAACTTTCATGTTGAGATGTTTTATCTATCCAGTGGGATTCGGTCATTGGAGAGGTGTTTAAGACACGTAAATAAAAACGTCTACATTGCTTGAAGGTTAAGACTCAAATCCATGAAAATATATTGATCACTCCCACGCCGGCTAAGCCAGTCAAAATCGACTTCCTTTTTTTGACTTCAATCTGACTTCGAAGGTCAAACTCAGGAAGTTCGAGAAGAGGCACACTTCCTATAAAAAAATAAGAGTCAGTTAAACTATTATTTAACACACCCAGCTTCTCAAACCTCCACAGTTTGCGAATTATTAAAAAATAATCTCTTATATAAAAATTGCTTTCACTTTCATTCGCCAACTTTAAATATCGCCGTTTATATCTCAGAATGAATGTCAAAACTTATGCTATGAGAACTGCGTAAAAGATATTCATAGAGAATGTTTCAAGTTATTTTGAAAATCCATTAACCAAAAGCGCCAATCGTAATCATTGTTTGAAAAAGAAAAGTTGTCTATATATTGAAACAATATATTAAACCATATTTCCACAAATCGGAAATCGTTTTTCCGTCAAGCACATTGTATTTTGACATTATTCTCTAAATATATCTACAAATAAAAAAAACATTTTATATCTAAATATATCTAAAAATATATGCAACATAATCAGAAATAATATCGATATTGAACAACATATTTAATTTTCGCCATCTTGTTTATAATCATATATATATATATATATATATATATATATATATATATATATATATATATATATATATATAATTGGGGAGGGATGTTTCGTTTTTTTATAAGACTGTATAATGAACAAGTAATGTCCTATTTGCATCATTTATTTTATTTAATGTATTTTCGGATATTTTATTTATTTATATATATTTAATATTTTCCTGATTTCCTGTTAATATCAAACTATTTATTTTCCAATGTCTAAATATTTGTATTTTCCACAAGCCACTGCCAAATTGTGTTATATATATGCCATTTTTTACACGATTGGATGTGTTCATAAATGTTGATATATATATCTAATAGGCTGGTCGTTCTTAATATATATGTGTATCTATCTATTTAATTCTGTACCACAGCCTATTAATATTTATCTTAATGTGTGAATGTCCCTGTTTTTATCTACGCCAGTCTGTCCATATCTATCTATCTATCTATCTATCTATCTATCTCTCTCTCTCTCTCTCTCTATATATATATATATATATATATATATATATATATATATATATATATATATATATATATATATATCTGTCTGTCTGTCTCATTCTTTTCAAATTATGTCTGATTCTTTTAGATATGATCATTTTATAAATCTATCTAAAACATTCGTTTAAAATCATTTTGGGACATTGTCTTTTATTATTTTAGAATCTCTCTGTTTATACTTAAATATCTATATATCTATCTTTTCAAATCTCGTCCTCATATAATTTATCTATCTTTAACGTTCTTTGCGAACGATTTCATCTTTTTAGAATCTCTCTCTCTCTCTCTCTCTCTCTCTCTCTATCTATCTATCTATCTATCTATCTATCTATCTATCTATCTCTCTCTATATATGTGCGTATGCATGTATTTATGTATGTATTTGTAGACAGTATTATTATTTAGCGTTAGATATTTAATTAATTATGTTTTAATCACCATCTTAATGACTCATATATGAGCATTTATTTGCGGTAAATTGATAGGTTATACTTTTATTATTCAAACATGTATCTGGATGATTTCAATGATTAAATGATTCACCCTCAGGTTTCAGCTGTCATTTCAAATCACTAAAACCTTTCGTACGTCTTCTTAGCGCTTCTGTAACGATGCTTAAAAAAGTCATTTTAATGATTATATTTATATTATTTTTTTCCAAACTACCCATTATCATTGAATTATAAACTTTTTATTAAATATGATCTTCTGAACGTGAATCTTCACTCGGTTTTAATTTTTGGGGACAACTTGCTTCATTTATTAATCATATGAGAATCGCTTGGTCTCCGAATACTTTACCGGTAAAAGTTGATATATGTCATACGGTTGCCAACAGAATTATTCAGCGCCACCACAATCCATAATTACAAATAAGCTGTAATACCTCAAATTTACATGGAAGTATTATATGCATTTTTCACAACTGACGAAATAATGGATTTAAAAGAAAGTGGTTTGATGCCTACAACACAATTTTTATTTTAATGTCAAACAATAATACATTTAACATAGGCACTCTCATTATTGTCTCTCTTGCCTCGATAATCAATTGTGCAACATTTTATTGTTGGTTATTGCCTTTAAGCGTTTTAGATAGTTCCTTACTGATAGGTATTGTATTACATTCTCTTATTTTTCTTCAATTATTCTCATAATGGGTTATAGGTAAGAATTTGTGCCGGTATACCAAAACCTTAAATTTACAGTCATTTAAGTATGTTGTTATAATTCGTTCCATGGGTTTCGGGTCATTATCATAATGGAATGTCCAGTGACGCCCCAAAGATAGATTTCGTGCACTTCGTTTTGCATTAATTTTAAGAATAACCAAATACTGCTCTTTATCCTTATAACCCAGTACGTTCAATTGCTCTCCCTGTCCAGCAAAATACTTTCAGGGCAAAAGGCTCCCACCACCGTACTAAATTGTATGGAGGATATTTTTTACTTTGACTGCTTCATTCACTTTCCTACATATATGACGGCATTTTATGTAAACAAATAGTTCTAGTTTGGATTCACCTGACACTAAAACAGTGTTACAATATTTAAGCAAATCTACATGATAGTTAAATGAGTTTAACTTTAGTGACAATCTTAAAGTCTTGCACGATGAAAGTATTTTATGAAGGGTTCGTCGTTACATTCCAGACTGAGTTTTACCTCAGTGTCAATGTCCTTTTTCATGAAGTGAGGAGCCTTGGAGACATCTCTAACATCCTCTTAGAAATTAACTTTTTTCTGCAAGTCTTTAACTTATTCTCAACACAAAGAATCTCGTTGTAATTCTTGGTAATGATATGAATTTTAGATCCACGGATATTTAAATGCTTGTAAAGTGTTTTATATCCATCACGCTAGTTATCCGCATCAGCAATCTTCATTAACTATATTTAGTCACCCCTCACGTGGGCATCATGTGGCACAAGGCCGGTTTAACGTGGGATCTCCGAACCCGTGGGCTCGGCCCAAAATATGCTCATTGAACCCGTATGAACGGGTTCAGCGTCGGTTTACCTCCCCGAAAGAGAATCCGCCCTTCGGCGTAGCCTTTTTCAGGTTCCTCCCCGCCCGAAGGCAGAGAGTTCAAACGATCAGCCGGACTTGAACTGCTGACTCATTAACAGCTTCCTTTCAAGTTCAGCCTTCTTTTTCTGGTTGCAGAACAAATGAATTATCGCGCTACGTGGTATTTAAATATTATCTTCTTCATTAGATTTTAGAATGTAAAAAAAAATCAGGTCAATACTATTTCATTTTCAACGTTGGTTTGTATTTAATGTCAAATTAAAAAAAGAAAACAAATAGATTACAATTGCCATAGAGCAATAGTGTTTCATAATTTCTATAAGAAGATCAAACAATTTTGAACTGCACAATTTGTAAAAATATTCGTAAACTATGAATACAATGGAACGAAAATTCTAAAGATTCACGGAATTTAAAAAAATAAATAAATACGGAATCAGCTATTTGTGGTATTTTTATTTTGTACTTTCAAATATTCATATTTCTTTATAAGATATGTAAATATCAAAGCGGGGCGGTGAATAATTTCGCCTACAACTCTATATGTTTAAATTACTTAATTTTTTAGGAAATTGATTAGCATTACTTCCCTGAACTCTACTACGAATAATGTAATATTAAAAAGTTCAGTTTTCAATATTTCTAAAATGTTTGTCACATGAATGAAACTCAGAGTTACACCAAATGGAGAGAAACCAAAATAATGTTTTTCTCTTTACATACATACATATATATATATATATATATATATATATATATATATATATATATATATATATATATATATAAACATTATTTTATATTATCTAGCTTATTCATTTGGAATATCTATCTCTCCATAAGTATAACTATATCTATGTATCTATCTCTTTCTTTTTCTCTCTCTTTCCTATCTATCTATCTATCTATCTATATATATATATATATATATATATATATATATATATATATATATATATATATATATAGATTTGAATACGGTTAAAGTTTTATATTCCTTCCGTATAGGTCACTGAAACATTCAATGTTTCGTCAATGTCAGCCAAGTATGGAGGAGAAGATCTATTGTCATTCATCCCATGGCAAGAATTGATGTTTTGGAACTTCACTATTTTGCTTTACGAATTCTTTGATGTAGGTGAATATGATACAGTGGAAAATTTGGTATGACCTTTCCGAAGCCCGGATATTGGGATAAAGTTGGTCATAATACGTTGGTTTTCCAAGTTCTTCCACATATATATGCCATGCATGCACTTATCTAAGCACCAGAAGGGGCGTGTCACTTGGTAACAAATAAAACACTGCTTACTTGATTCTAATATATTATTAAAACAATATTATTGGCAGACTATCTCATCATTTTAAAACTGTTCATACACTCATCAACTCAGGAAGCTGACAAAATCTGTATACAGTAGGATATTATTCTTATCAGTATTCTTATTATTATTTCTTTTGATTTTTGTTGTATACACATTTCCTTCTTTTCCCAATGTGAGACATAAGTTCAGAAATGGCATCATCACATGTTCTACTGATCAATTTTACAAAAAAATAAAGAAAAAAGTAAAACTTAAGAAAAACACGCATTTTACATAGATTAAAGCTCTTAGTAATGTGAGATCTGTGCATGTGACTACCATTTTGTTTACTTCTTTAAAATATTTCCAGTCAGAAATGCATTCACTTAATGTGTTAGAAAATTTGAAAATCAATCCGAGGTCTCCAACTACGACTGGAATTAATGATCTCCTCATGTGCCACGTTTTTAAAATTTACACTTCACGATCGTTGTATTTTTATATTTTTTGAAGATCTTCAAACATATATTACAGTCTGTGGGGACTTTCTTGTCAATAAGAAATTATCGTCACCATCATCATCATCATCACTGTATTTCTGATAAGGTTAAATTGCCTACCAAATCTGCGGGAAGACCGAAGGCAGATTGTGGTATGTTTTTATTGGCGCATATCATGATTTGTTTTTCTAACAATCAAAAGAACACTAGTTACATAAATATATTTATTCCCAGAACTTTATAAACTCTTCCATTTTGGGGAGGTAGGGTTGACATTTTATATTTCTATGTAAAATTTCTTCACGTCAGTTTGAAAGATTTTATTCTGTCCATAGAACCTCGATCTTTTTTCATCGTGTCGGATTCTTTGAAATTTCAGTTGTAGTGTTTGCTTTATTTTTCTTTAGTTGATAGTACTTCATTTTGTAGCTGATAGGCCTACAGTGTTGTTGTTGTTGTTATTTGCTTCATATATTTTCCATTGTTCATATTTGTAAAAATATATAAATATAACTGAAATAATGAAGAATAAAATCACACATATTTTATACAGATAAAACTCTTCATAATGTGAGAACTGCATCATGAGTAAAAAAAAAAATGTATTTCTTTAAAGCGTGAGTTCCCAGGAAACCCTACAATAAGACTATCGGAACATTTTCCAATCTCCCTGAGTGCTTGAACTACAACTGACCTTACTTATGTACTCATGCGCTACATGTTTAATATTTCTATTTTCAGAATCCATGTATTTTGATAAATCTTAAATCTAAGATATATTACAATAAACAGGGACAATAATTTCAATAACAACGCACATTCTGTTTTTGTGGTCTTTCATCCCGAAGTTTGGCGACTAGTTTTAATTGTTCCCTGTGTTTTGTAAAGTCCTACAGAATTGGTACAGCTCATGTCTTTATAACCGGGCCTGGGAGATGTTCATACCAGTTTCTGGCAGTTTCCTTCCCGGAAAAACTGCATATTTTCCCGTTCAGTTATTGACATACTTCAAGAATTCAATCTTCGGTTTCAGCCTTTAGCCCTAGTCTACGATTAGATTTGATTGTTCTCTTTGAATGTATTAGAAGTTCTATAAAATTGTTACAGGTCCTATCTCTGTCACACAGTGTGGGTGATGTTCATACAAGTTTATTGCAGTTTCTTTCCCGTAGAAAGTGCATATTTTCCAGTTTCATATTGACCCACCCTATCATGCCGAGTTTTATATTAATTCGGTGCTAACACAGTGCAACTAGATAAAAGATGATCAACTTTTTCTGGATATTTATTTTATAATCTTCGTTTGCGATATACACATTTGTTCACTATGTGCGCTTGGTAATTTCTATTTAGCAAGAATTTCTTTTGTCACCAAGAATACAATCTTCGGTTCAGCTTTTAACCCTGGAGTACGTAATCACTGATGGGTATGATTTTTTCTCTAATTCAGATTGTTTTATAAAGGCAGAGTATTAAACTTTAAGATGCTTATGTTGCCATTTGATATAATGCATTTGATTTTGCTTTCTTTTTAGTTCTTTGCCAATGCAGTAGAACCTTTATGGTTCATTTGTACTTCTTCAACCACTTCAAATTCCAATTTATAATGTGTCGACTTCCTTTATTACTAAATGAATTTCTTATTTCGTTCATATTCTTTGATACAGATCATTATCCAGTCCACTGTACTTTCGAGATATCCTTGAAGACCTATTGTTTTGATTTGTAAGTCAGCTTCATGTGAACTAACTCTTTGCTTCCTTCAGATCTGGGAACATACAGACGATCAATATCACCGGAAGTTTGATGTATACCGTGGAAATTGAGAAGTTTTCTCGTTCTTTCATCCATTCGCTTAATCTCCTGGTCCAATAAACTGTATTGCACCACAGGGACAACCGCAGTGTTTAAGGTTGATATTTCTGTTTCGGTATTAAACATTAGGCGTACATGTCTGTAGTATATTTTCTAACATTCTTCTTCTTTCGAATATGCTGTATTCAATCTCAGTTGCTGAAACCTCGTTATTTATAGACTTCTTGTTGTTCTGGTATCTTTTTCTTTGGGACAAACTCTACATCTATTGAGCGGGTTTCTCTAATTCTGCATTTTCTGAATGTTATTTTTCCATATTTATCTAATCCGAAATCTATACGGATATCATCATTGAAACCTTTTACAGTATTGAGGAAGCTTTCAACTCATTGTTGTATTTGACAAAGACATTATCTACGTAGAATAGTTGATTAAATATATCATTTTTTTAAAAATTGTTTCTAAAATTATTACTGTTTAGTACACGTTAAAGGAACATTAAGGAAACAGAACAGAAGGGGCGACAGTGTGTCTCCCTGAAAGATTTTTCGTCGGATATTCAAACATTTCGATGTGGCAGTAACTTTTTGTGTGATTTAGATATAAATTATAATTATGCCTAATTTCATTCCATATTTAAGTAATATACTATCACCGAGTATATTTTGTACATTTCCAAAAACTTTAAGGTTTAAGAGAGTATGGCATTTTATCAAGGTTTTTACTATCGTCTATACTACATTTGTTGGGATTTCTCAGGAACATTTTATTTACTAATATTTGATCATTGCAACTATATAAACGTCTTCGAAATCATTTGTGTTCCAGGAGAGGAAAGTTGTTTTCTTTGGGAAAGAGTAAGTACATTTCTTCAAGACGAAGGTTATCTATTTATGTGATGGACAAGTATTTTATTGGCCTATAAGTTTTTGGATCAACTGTTACACCTGCGTTTTGGTAGGAGATATGTAATACACTCAGTGATCAATTCTGGAATTTCACTGGGGTTATTAATCATCATTAATAAAGTTTCTGCAAGATTTTTATGAATTGATGACAGATAATAGAGCCAAAATTCGGATACCTTGTCATATCTTGATGAATTGCATTTTTGTTAGAGCTTGGCAAACATTATTCTTATTTATATTTTTTCATTCTTGCACGGGTTTACCATTCATTCTTTCTTGTCACCGTTTGATCTCCTCTGTTTTGAGATTATATTTCTTTGGATCGCTCAAAATATTCTCCCAAATTCTTGAATGGCTTCAATTGAATTCTATAATTGTTTTTCTTTTAATTACCAGTAATTTTTTTGTTACGTTTGGAACTTGTTTTGTTGATAGAACGCATTTCGAATTGATTTGTTCTGTGTTTATTATTATTATTATTTTTATTTTCTTTGATATCTGGCGTTTACACATTTCTTTCCGGGTCCCGCCCAGGGACCTAAGGTTAGAGATGGCGTCATAACACTTTCCACTGACAAAAAAAAAAAAAAAAAAGAATTAAATTACATAGATAAAGCCCTTCGTAAGGTGTAGGCTGTACTTGTCAGAACAATGTTTTGTATCTCCTTGAGGCATAGACTTCCAGGAATACCTTCAATTAGTCTACTGCAATATTTTCCAACCAGTCCTAGGGCTCCAACTACAACAGGGATTGTTGATGTTCCCATATGCCACATTTTCGAGATTTCTATTTCAAGGTCCTTGTATTTGACAACTTTTTGAATATCTTCAAAGATACATTGCAGTCAGCAGGGACTGCCATATCAATAAGGAGGCATCTTTTTTGTTTGTGGTCTTTAATAACAATATCTGGCCGGTTGGCCTTGATTGTTCTGTCAGTGTGTATTGTGTAGTCCCACAACAGGTCATATCTCCGTAACCGGGTCTGGGGGGTGTTCATACCAGTTTCTTTCAGTTTCCTACCCGTAGAAGTTGCAGATTTTCCAGTGAAGATATTGGCCCAATCTGTCATGTCGGGTTTTATATTCAGTGGGTGCCAACACCGTACAACCTGATACAAGATGATCAATCGTTTCTGGATATTCATCACAGAATCTGCATTTTGGGCTGACACAATATTTTAGTATATGTGCTTGATAATTCCTAGTTAGCAAGCATTGGTCCTGCGCAGCAAGGATAAAACCTTCAGTTTCCGCTTTCAACCCTGCACTACGTTACCACTGATGGGTGCGGGTTTGGTCTACGTCAGCTTGTTTGGTACGGGCAGAGTATTGGCTATGAAGCGGTTTATCTTGCCATCGCTTCTGTAGCTGGTCGGTTGCATTCGTCTTTGCTGTCTTTTTTAGGTATTTTGAAGTTTCAGCCGGTGTATTGTGCTGTAGTTGCATCTCTACGCCCATTTGAAACTCCATTTTGAATTTGTTGGCTTCTTTCACTACGGAGTAAAGACGCTTACTACTTTCATGTTCCTTGACGCATACCATCATCCAGTCCTCTGTAGTTTCCAAATATCTTTGGAGGCCAATTGTTGTAGTTTTGTAGGACAGTTCTAGTTGAACTAATCCTCTGCCTGCTTCAGATCTGGGCACATACAGACGATCGACATCAGCTTTGGGATGATACATGCGATAGCAAGTGAGAAGCTTTCTCGTTTTGGCATCCATTCGCTTAATTTCAGCTATGGTCCAGTTAAGGACACTAAAGCTGTATTGCACCACAGGGACAGCCAATGTGTTTATGGCTGATATCTCGGGCGGGGGGTAGGAAATTTCCCTTTAACCTAAGACGGTTAGGTGAGTTAGTCCCTTGCCGATCAGAAAGTTCCTTTGGGCGCCGGAACGGAGTATGCAACACACCGGTCTCCGCTTTTTTATTATTATTATTATTATTATTATTATTATTATTATTATTATTTTTCAAGCACAGTGTCCACATTTTAAAATTAAATTTTGCTTCCCAAAAATACGAGACGGTGTATCAAGAAAGTATTACTTCTTACATTACCCCCGACGATAGTCATTAAAACCAATTCTGGGAGACTTTCAGTTCATGTCTTTCTAATGTACATTAATCTTTGTTCAGAAATGTAAAACATTTCTTTCTACTTCGAAGTATATGGTGACATTGTTGAAATAACTGCCACGCGAAATAAAACTAAATAAATTTCGATGAATTTATTTCGGTTGTTAAATTTATTCACCTGATGAAGTCAGAAATATTAATCACTAAACGCTATGGTGAAATGGATTTTGTCTAATCCCAAATTCTTTAATAATGAAATCCTATCAGCTCGTAAAATCTGTTTATTTATCTTTTCTCGTAATTTTTCACAGAATAACATTTATTTTCTCTTCAGTAGTTTTTTCATCATATAAAATGCATTCCCCTGATATTGATATTTCATTTTTGACCTTCATTAGCACAGTCAAAGTTTGGCACTTTTTATATTTGTGCTGATAAGAGGCTTGCATTTTGAAGAACAGTTGTTTTTCCCTTCCTAGCCGACTAATTACATAAATTTCACTACTTGTGAAAACGTCAGATATATGACATATTAATCAAAAGACGCATTCAAATAGATAGTCGTTCCTGTCAGTGAATATCAAAACATTTACAAACTGTAAAAGTTAATTGGTAACAAAAGAAATGCTGAAATGAAATGTTATACTAATCCGCTTAGTTTGCAGTGACTTCTGAAAAATTTCTCAGAAAGATTAAGACAATTGATTGAGTGATTATTTTTTAAGACCTAGCAGATATTATTTGTTATTTAAATCCGAAGCAGATTTCAGGTTCTAGACAAGGTTGCTTACATCACACGTTGTTCATTTGTTTTCCCCCATGTAATTTTGCCAACAGAAATATAAGTCTACTGGATTATGCTTAGAATATCATGTTTCTGAACTGTCACCAATGAATAGGATTTCAGAAAATGAAACCAAAAATTATAGTTCTAATCATCATGAAAAAGTTGATATATCTGGAGCATATTTAGAGAAAAATAGACCTGGTGAATATTACCCTTGCAGAACAATTTGAAGTCAAGTAGAATAGTGGCAATACCTGTGCAACCGACATATTTTAATTTGTGGAAATAGATGGTAATGGTCAAACGAGGAAAAGAATTGTTTAGAGATACTGATGGTAGAACTATATGGAAAGCTATGTTAGCCCACATTCTGAAGGAAACCTCCACATACAAGAAGAATTACCAGAATATGTTTCAGTGTTTGGAACCAACAAGTCAAATATACCAGGGGATTTTAACAAGATATTATTTCAGACAAAATTGTAAGAAACATAATTTGAATGTCCTTCTAATTCATTCTTTTAATCATTTCGTATCAAGCAAGGTAAAATGCTACTAACACACCGGGTGTTACTAAATTTGAATGAATATAGGAAAAACATTATGAAGGAGCAAGAACAATTAAAGAACAGAAAATAAGAAAACAGAAGGTAACGATTTAAATTGCATTTACATTTTTGTAGGCCAAACTTGACTGAAATCCAAGAATCCAGAAGAGACCTCTACAAGCGAAAATGGCGAGGACCATAAGTACTATATATGCGAGGTTATCAGAAGTATTACCCTAAAAATGTTTATCAAAAAGGCGCGGAGAAACGATGTTGCTAGGTAGGGAAATGGATCTGATTGAAGATTAATGAATAGCGCCCCGAATTTAAAAATTAGAGGGACGAATTTGAATGACAGTATGGTTCGTTATATTCACTTTTTCGAAAATATCTTTGGGAAAGATATAAATACAACTCTCCCCATGACCTTGGTTAAACAAGGCGACTTGCATCGGGACAAATCAATTCTAGTCTCTACAAATTGTTAATGCAATATATCTTCTTACAAAGCTAAACCACGAGTAAGTTTGATATTTAAATACCCTATAAATGTTTGATAAGTTTTTAAAAAATCATTCCATCAGTTTTAGTCATGATTTATATCACATGAGCTGTAGCTTTCTCTTCTCTTATTTTTATTGTCAAGTAGAGCAAAATAAACACCATTGATAAAAATAATGAAGGACAGATAGGAACGTAGAGGAAATGATACTAAGATTTTATAAGTTAAAAAACGTATTCATTTAAGTATTTTGAAAAATAGTCATAAAAAGAAATCACTAACAAAAATAATTTGCTGAAAAATATAAACAATATGCACATTTAAATTTCATAAATTATAAATATCACTTCGTAATATAAAAGTTTTTATTTACAGTAATATCTTTGGTAATATTGTCCCTCATCTACTGGTAAGAAAATAATGATCTCCCCGGTATCAAATTCATCATAGAGACATATTACATATGTAAATCTTGAAACTAAATCTCCATCATAAGAAGGAATTATCCACTTTATAAAAATAATATTAACAATACTTTCATGAATTTGAAATTTGTATTTGCATAATTCTTCACTGTAAATTTTAATATCAGCAAAGCATGAGAGTTAGCTTCGACAAATAATATATTGGCAAATTTATAGATGAAAGCCTAATATAAGTTGATCTTGGTCTCGGGATGCAGTGAATAGCTACATTTCAAGATAATGCGAATGAACCCATCACTCTTCAGAGTAGTTTTGATTTTAGACTTGATCCATTGACTTTAGTAACTTTGATCAAATGGTTAGTCAGCCAAGATTGAAAGATTGGCTTACATTATTATTTAAAATGCATTAGATTTCACAAATGTCCTCTACTGACTAAAGAGAACACAATCTGCCGTCTAGTTTAGTTCAATATTGTGAGAATATGATATCGGTACACAGCAGAACTCATTCACGGCCATTTCTGCGACCACATAAGCACTTACATCTAACCCCCTAACTCCCCAGACTGTAACCCACGTTAATAATATGTTTGGGCGCATTTGAGCGAGAGATAAACAAAACTCCATGCAGCATCAAATATTAACTGAAGACAAGGTTTATGGCTGCATTCACTAACTTAAATATGGAAATCGTACAGAAGATATGCAGTAAATGAAGTCATCTGGAGGCCGTGGTTGAAGCCGATGGCGATTTTATTGAATAAATATACTCTTTACTATTATAAGATATTTCTATGTAATTTTGGTAAATATACCCGTTAAAATAAGATGTCAGTCTGTTTTTCATCTTTGCATAGTTGAGATAATTTATTCATCGCATCAAGGATATGTACTGCCATATATATAAGCGCTACACGCGCACACACGGACACAGACAGTCACACAACCACACACACACACACACATATATATATATATATATATATATATATATATATATATATATATATATATATATATATATATGTATACATACTTATATGTTAAAAATTACACATTAGGAAATAGAAATAAAAATACTTATATATCACTAAGAAGGGTTTTTAAGAAAATGACAATTCTATTGTGAAACTAATGATATTTTTAATATTTATTTTCGTAAGCTCGAGGACAAATAAGAGTTCAAGATCATTTTAATATTCAGCCAGAACTTATAGGTTTTGATAGAAGAAAATTTGCCTAAAGCAACTAAAGTGTAAGCTCTCGACTGCGTATGGGTTTCATATTAACTTCAAGCGAGTTGCCACGAATAGAAATAACTGGAATTCTTTTTGACTGAGTTGCATCAGAAATTTCGAAATCAGTAGTATTGACCGGCTAATAGAGGAAAAACGACGGCGAAAATCGTCATCAAATATTCTGGGTTGCTATTTTCAGAGACCCTCACTGTTGCACAATATGTGGACTTGTATGCAGGACATTAGTGGGACTGAAGTGTGATATACGACATAAACATAAAAACTAAATGAGGTTGTCAAATCGTCATCCGTGGAAATAAAAAAAAAAGAAGTTCCATTATATTTGAAAAC
Source organism: Acanthosepion pharaonis (assembly GCA_903632075.3). Lineage (NCBI taxonomy): Eukaryota > Metazoa > Mollusca > Cephalopoda > Sepiida > Sepiidae > Acanthosepion > Acanthosepion pharaonis. The sequence continues at coordinate 676,743 of CAHIKZ030000347.1, forward strand.
GACATGCTGTACTGATTTGCATTCGCGCTGGAAGTTTCAGTAAGAACATTTCGGAGTGTCAATCTTAGGAAAGTGCTGAGAAATCGGAAATAGTTGGATGAGTCTAATGGTGATTACGAAGGTGTTTGGAGTAATTACATGTGATAGCGACGCTATGCCGCCATTCCTCTTCCTACAATGTCTCAGACATATCATGGATGCCTACATCAAATGTCTTGAAGAGGTTGTGTTGCCCCGGGTAATGAGAGTGTCTGATGGAAAAGCCTACATCTGGCAACAGGGCACCACGCCACACAAGCGTGTTAGAAAATTTCTGCTGTTAGACAAATTCTGATGAGACGTCACCCCTTATTCTGGACACCTAAAATCCAACACTGTAACTCACTTGATTATTATGTTTGAGGCGCAGTTAACGTGAGAGCAACAAATTCCTTGTAACACCAAAGATGAAATGAAGGCAAGGATCATGGCAGCATTCACCAAATTAAACCATCCTGAAGAAATGGAAGAAATTCTGAAGTCGTCTGGAGGCCGTGTTTAAGGCAATGGTGATTTTATTGAATGAATTTACTCCTTAGTATTTTAAGATATTTATGTGTAATTTTGTTTAATATATCTGTTAAAATGAGATGTCAGTGTTATTTTCATTTTGATTAATATAGTTGATAATTTATCAAGCGCATCATGTAAATATAGTCTTATTTATATGAGCGTTCCCTATCCACGAATTCTGGAATAGATAGATGATTGCTTAGTAAGGAGTCAAATTACTATTTTCAATGAATGTGGAGCAAATGTTGAGATGCTTACTAAAGTAGAAGACGATACATATCTACTGCATAAGATATCTTGCTTACAAATCCGAATGAAATCGAATCTAATAGTATATTTATTAGTGGTTCATAGATATCAAACGAGAAAAAGAAATTAATTAATTAACTTTCGGAAATAAATTCAGACAAAAAGTATTATTTCAAGAGGAACGTTTTGCTAAAAAACGAAATGTTTTTAATGCATGAAATGAATGTTATTACAGACATATACTTAAGAAAAGAAATGTAGAAGGAAGATGCACTGTATATAGAAAGCCTTACGCCTCCTTATATAAAGTTCTTCATTTTTTGTAGGAAAAATAAATTATGTTTATTTAAGAAACACGCACATTGCCACACACATTCACAACTGTATGTGAAAATATGAAGTGCAAGCGAGAGATTAAGATATATATATATATAGAGAGAAAATATATTCAGTAACGTGATACTAGATAAAGAATAAAATAACTGACATACAATTTTTTTCTTTTTTTAGTGTGTGGGTTTGTGCATGAGTGGGTGTGTGCGTGTGTGCACAAGCGTAGGGGCGTTTATTCTCCTTTTCGCCGGATACTCTCTCCATATTCTACTCGATCCCAATTGCCGGATGGCATCACGCATGGCCATTTGCAACGATCAGTTTAAGGAATTCTAACTACGACAGAGACATCACAAGGTACTTGATAATGACTATGAAATTCGAAATACCTGAATAGAAATAACAAAATATGAACTTTGGACAGATTATTTTTTCCTTTGTGCTGTGCAAATTCCCGCGGTTTAATTTTTTTTTTTACTTCATACCATTAATCATTTCATTTTTTTAATGTTTTAATTGTATGTAGTGTGTTTGTGTGAGTCAATATATGTTGCAATAATTGTTCACAGTCGACCCTGGTGAGCTTGGGAACGAAACCGTTTGGTCTGTTCTGTAAGTGTTATCATCTCTTTGTACCTATTCCTTGCAATATTACGGTTCTGTACCGCCAATATATATATATATATATATATATATATATATATATATATATATATATATATATATATATATATATATATATATATATATATATATATATATATATATATATATATATATATATATATATCAACTTTATTTTGTATCCAAACTTATGCAAAGACAATTTTTAGCAAATGGATTAAATATGACTTATTTTTTTTATTTTTTTTTTTAAATTTATTTTAAATGGACACTCATATTTTAATAGAAGATTTGGTTTTATTTATTTAATACAATGTATATTCATTTTATTTACAAATTTTGTCTTGAATATTCGAGAAAGATTTTTAGAAATATATGCATTCTACGGCAGGATTCGAAGCTGTGCCCCCTCATTACATCTGACGTACCACTTGTCCACAAAGGACGTACTGGTCAATGCTCGACTAGCATATCATAACATATCTTCCCGGTTAAAAAATAAAGGTCTTGATGAAATTTATTAGCGATATCTACTTTCTAAAATATAATCATTTTCGTACATTAAAAGCTCTTATACTTAACATTTCTGCTATTTTCACTTTTTTTCTATTAGCTAAGGTTAAATATAAATAATGTTTGAAATATGTGAAAGAATAAATCTATTTCTCAAAGTAAGTTTTATCGCCTTTCATACTTTCACTCCCTGTTTCCATTATTTTACTCATATTAACAATAAGAAGAATTACGCCAGATTAAATATAAAAATACAATTATAAAATAATATATTGGTATACAATTATAAAATAATATATTGGTAAATAAAACCATCCTTCCACCGCAACCTCCGCCGGAGGTACTAAATAATTCCAAAGATATTTGATATTTTCATACGCATGCAAAGTTGCAGATATAAGAGGGATGTTGGATAGAATGACGCAAATAATTTTCAATAATGATTCTGTTTGTACAATGAACATATTTAAAGAAATATTTAATATGCAGTTTTAGTTTGGTCGCGTTTTGCAAATGAGCCTATTGTTCTATTTCCGCTGCCGAATGATTCTGCTGGAGTTTATTCAAAGGCCTGTCACTCTTAACATTACTTAATATGCAATGCATTCTATTGATCGAGATCCAAAAATACGCCAGTGGCATAATGCGGGTTTGAACGTGTGGAAGAATGCATCTATGTATTATCTGGTAGGCATCATGGTATTGCGCTGGTCTATAGGAGAACATCTCCTCTTGGCTTCAAAGAGCGTGATATGTTTTCTTTGAAAAGCCCATGTCTACTTAGTTTTCCATCCGAGACGTAAACATAACAATTTTTAAATAATTAAAGAATTTTCTCAATCAAATTATTTTTAACTATATATTTTCATAACATCAATCGTTATTTTATTGAATACTCGTAACTGACATTTCCCTGTGCCCTATACATCACTCAACTGATGCTTTAATATGACATAGCCCAGCCTCTGTATGCATAAAGATCGCAATAATATTAATTGGTGCATGAGAAATCATCTCGCAGACTAGAATGGAGAGAAAAGAAAAAAAACTAAGTCTATGAATACTGCTAAAGAGAGGTTAGCAGGTAGTGGAGAGGTCATCAATTTGTGAAGTGCGTTTGAATTAATCAATACTAATTAGGATTCAAGTCGTTGTATTCAGTTTCGCACAAATGACTTGGAGAAGGTTATGAATTTACCTTTGTTTTTATCTCCCCTAGAGATATGGGTCAATTTGCAAGGAAATAGGGCTGTTAGGCTCATTAGGGATACCTCACTCGGAGAAAGAAAAATCTGAATAAAAATGTAGCCCAAAACAAGGTTGGACTCGGTCATGGTATATTAAATATCTGAGAAGACAGGCCAGAAATCTAAGAGAAGAACTGATCTGAATTCAAAACATTTCAGCCGCATGCTTGGTCTCTCTAACCGGTAAAAATATACTTGGCATAGAAACCATATCAAGAAAATCTATCATGGCGGGATTGTTTCTACAGGGGATTTTAAGGAAGTCAGAACGAGAGAGAGAGGTAGATAGGTTAAGACAATACTAAGCACGTCACTGACATAATGTTCAAACATGTTGAAGGATGTTTTTAGAAATCATTGACAATCTCGAGACACCTGCTGTAAACGGGATAATTTCAGTTCTACTTTCAAAAACAACAACAAACGAAGTGAATAATATTTATTAGGCAGAAAGGCAAAGAATTATCAGCAAAAGGAACTGAACACGGATTTAAAATATATAAATTTTCACATTTCTATTAAATATCGATTCAATCGGCTAGAAATAAGTAAAACGTTAAGTTTATACCACTGTTCATAGATACCAAGGATCAAGGGCCATTACACTTTTACTGCGAAGTGTTGCATGAACGAAGAACCCGCAAGATGTGAAGTTCAAGAGGTTATGCAGGAAAGATAACATTTTAAATTAAACTTGTAAGTTCATGACCGCAGTGACTAGGAAAACACCCAACCCGAGAGTCTCTTCAACAAAGCTGCAGCTGTTGGGAAGGCGAAATCTTAAACTTTGTCACGCAAACAAGCCACTGATTTTTCAACACACACACACACACACACACACACACACACACACACATATATATATATATATATATATATATATATATATATATATATATATATATATATACACTATTTGAGTCATGTATTGGGTACATAGATTAGGTAAAAATATTAACTAAATTCATCAGAAATTTAAATAAAGAAAAAGTTCGGAATCTATAAGAATTTGATACCATAAGGTGTTTTAGGAGTTTTATTCGGAGGTATATTTCAGTTTTTAACTTATTTGTTACTTTGACTTTATTCATTCTGAAGACACCAAGCGAATAACACACGGTGACTGTATGTTTACATTTTGTAAAATATTCGTTTCGTTTATTTTTGTTCTTTAAATTGAGTACGATATGGAGAACTTTCGAAATGAAATATCAAATACTAGATTATATAATCACCAAAAGTTTGGGGTCTTCTTTCTTTAACTTATGGTTTATTAGTGCTGATTGAAATAAAGAAATTGTTCTTGTAGTATATTTACCTGAAGGTGAGGATTAATATTCTTTCAAGCTATTTTGTCTGTATTCCTTTAATACTAAGCAAGTTTAAACCTAAAATTATGACCTTTTTTCTGAGATATGACATATTAAAGACTTTAATTTCTTCTACCAGCGGAGTCCTTTTGTAAGGTCATAAATATAAGTTTTTAAATTTCTATATGGCTTGCCTGTATAGCTATTCAGGATGTCTATCACATATCCCAGTTTTCGATTCATTGCTGACAATAATATTTGCAGGCGAAAAAATTAATAATCTTGTATCTAGTTTTTATGAAATTAGTGTTTAGTTTATTTAAATGTTTTCCGAGTTCAGTAGACATAGGAAGTAGTTGCGTAAATATGTAGAAGTACTTCAAAATAATTCACTCCATATACTGTTGCTAATTCAATCAGCGAATTTGTTCACAATCCAGATGAAGGGGTAACTTTTAAAGCTTATTATAGAAGATACGAATGGATCTTCAAAATGTTCGCATTGAAATGATGAAAAGATAGTTCGGTTATTATTAAGGAAATTGTCCCCTACTGCACATGAAAAAATATGTGTAATTATTTTTTTGCCGAAAACTCCAGGAGATATAAATTTTGATGAGACTATTATAATACTATCAAAAATATTTAGTAATAGGATCTCATTATTTAATATACAATGGCAATGTCATAACTTAGTAAAGTCCGACGATGAAGATTTTGTCACTCTTGCAGTAATCGTGAATTGAGAATGTGAAAAGGGAATCCAGAATTAACTCTCCAGAAAATAGCGGAAGAGTTTCAACGTATTTTGAATTTGAAACTTGATACCGCATCGATTGAGGAAAAAGATAATTCACAACTACATTGTGTCCGAGAAGAGAAAAAGAAAACTGCAAAAGATTTTCAACTCCTAACAGAACAGTAAAAAAAAACGATATATCCCCCTTAATACCAAATATTTACCCCGGTTCGGGAAGTAAGCATTTTAAAAGTGATTGTTTCTTCAAAAACAAAGATTCCTATGAATATTTGGAGATTAGGTATAGATGTACGTGTTACAGATACAAAAAATAGGAGGAAACAAAACGTACGTGAACATGGTAAATATAGGGAGTAACGATAAGAAGCCTAAAAGGGAAATTAACAAGACATCTCAAAAGTGGAAATTTGATTTTGTGCAAATTATGATGTAAAAATATAATTGACACTAGATACAGGACCTGATATAAATAAATGAACAGAAAAAGAGAAATATGAGTAAACACAGTTTATTGATTTCTGGCAAATTTGCGTATAGTATCTCAGGAAGAAGATTGAACATTTCAACTGTAATGTTCTCTTGCCGGAAAAATCAAAATAAAGCAGCGGTGTTTGTATTAAAGAATTGGAACAGACTGGATTGCATTGTTTGATCTTTGGGGCATTCCAATGATTTCATTTTGCAACAAGGTAAATGTTGTTACGACCAGTACTAATACGGAAACTAGAAAATTGAAAAATGAAGTGAAAAAGAGTTTTCCAGAAGATTTCTCAGAAGGTCTAGAGACATGTATGAAAGCAAAAGCCAAGTTTGAAGTAAAAGAAAATGTAACAGACATTTAAGCCAAAAATAGTGTACCTTTTGTGGACTTAGCCCCAATTAATAATGAATTAGAAAGATTAGAAAAGTTAGATAGGATCTCAAAATAGAGCATACTGAATTGTCATCACCAACAGTCTACGTTAAAGAAAAGAATCATTAAATCCGCTGATGTTCTGATTTATCATCGCGGTTAAATGAAAGCTGAACATATCATAACTACACGTTACCAAAGGAAATTTTTTGCAAAATTGAATAGAGTTTTTTTGTTTTTTTTAAATTGAATCTGTCAGACGGTTATCTACAAGTACTAGTGGACGATGTCTACTGAAAACTATTAAAAATTAACACCAATATATTGTTATACAAATTCAACTGATATCCTTTCGGCATGAAGTTAACACCAACTATATTCCAACAGATAACGGATATCATGCTTGCCAGTTTGAATTGTGCTCAAGCATATTTGGATGACGTACTTATTAAAAATAAACCCGGAAAGCAAGATACCGAAGATCCCAAAAAAAGTATTTGAGAGAATCAAAAGATGTTGTTTTAAGATTAGAGAAAGAAAATGCGAATTGTTTATGTTCAGACTTAAATATTTAGGACAAATTATTTGTGAAAACGGTGACGACCGGAGACTTCATGGGCGGGCACAATAAAAGACATGCCCGCTCCAACAAATGCAACAAATTTACAAGAATTTTAGTGTTTGCTTATTACTATCATATATTCATATATATATATATATATATATATATATATATATATATATATATATATATATATATATATGCGGAACAACTAAACCTTTTGCACATGTTTCAAGATCATTAATTGCAGCTGAGAGAAGCTACAGCCAGATAGAAAAGGAAACATTGGTCATCATAATTGCTATGAAAATATTTCATATATTCATACGTGGTAGATCATTCATACTACAGTCAGGGCATCGTCCATATTGTCCATATACGAATAAAAATGGATGTTCCCACACATACAGCGGATAGGCCGAAACACTGGCGATCTATCTTATTGAATTGTAATTATAAAATGGAGTTTCTACCATCCAAAATATTATCTCATGCAGACGGATTGTCTAGATTAATAACAACATTCTTCTAATCACTTGAAGACACAGTAATTTCGGAGATAAGGGCCGAAAATGAAATTATAATATATTATACAAATAATGACCATAACAATGGAGGAAATAAGTATTAATTGATAAAAATACAACTTGTAATGAAATTGAAGAAGCTATTAAGATTTAAAGGAAAAATATTACTAGGAATATTGCAGTGTCATTATGTAATAAAGTACTTATTTATACAGAAAGAATTATGATATCAGAATCGTTGCAAAAACCTATGCTCAAAGAATTTCACAAGGGATATCCATGAATTCATAGAATGAATTCCTTAATGAGGTTTTATACTTATTGGTCAAAAATGGATTAAGATAACAACAATTTAGGGAAATGATGGAGAGGTTGTGCTATGGCAGCGAATTCACCGCCTATCAAAAGTCAACCTTGGCCGAAGACCAATATGCCATGGCGCAGGAGAGTTAAACGGAGTATACAATCTAGTAGTAGTCGATAATTACACTAAATAGCCAGAAATATTACAATATAGAAAAACGACGACCGTACTAACGATAAATTTCCGACACGAGGTTTTTGCAAGGTTTGATGTTCATGATTATCGTTTTAGATTACGACACTCAATTCACGTCTAGAGACATTATGTTATTTCGCAAATCATTAGCAATAGAACATTATAACTCCTCTTTATCAACAACGATCAAACGGCCAAGAGTAACGGTTTGTCGATACGTTTAAAAGAACACTAAAAATGTCGGAGGGAGAGGGGTCAGATGAAGTAATGCTAAAACAATTTCTGAGTGTTTACAGAATAAAACTAAACCCAAGCACCGTGTCTGGAATATCGCCTGCGGAGTTTATGTTCGCCAGGATGATTAAGTACTTTTTGAATAAATTATTACCGGAACGCCAAGCGAGAACATCAAGAAATAACAATATAAATAGATACTTCAAACCTGGTGATAAGGTATTTTTTTAAGATGTATCAGCGCGGAAAGGAATTCTGGGAAGAAGGCGTTATAAAAACGGATCGGAAAAAAAAAGACATACATGGTACAGGGTAAAAGTGGGATCATAAGCAACACCTTAAATGGGAGATTTACTATTTAAGTAAGTCCACGAAAAGAAGTACCGATGGAAATAATGTATGACATATTTAGCGTACCGACGCCACCATAATTTGGTGAACCAATGAGGTAGAGTAAAATAACAAGAACAGCAACAGAACATTTGAATATTGAAAGGAAACTGAAGAAATATAGACTGAGGAGGAAATCATTTTAAATGGGAGATGTTATATAGGAATAAAGTGTAGTTGTTGACACTGGAGTTTGAACACAGATCCCCATTTCTATTTTATCCTCTATTACTATCCGGAGCACTCTACACTCTCCTCTATCTCTATACTATTCATTATTTCTCTATACGGATTACTGCTCGGTGGTTACTTTTCAAGCGAGTATTATCGAGGATGTGCTATTAGTTACTATAGTTGTATGTGCGATTACAAATTCTCTACTACAACGAGAATTACGAAAGTGGCCACGAGTGTTCGTTGACATCACAAACCTTTTTTTACCTTATTTTCATTTCTTACTACATTCTAATTTGGAATAGATGTCTAGGGATTAAAATATAAATTTTAGGGTGTTTTGTTGTGTAATAATACATAATTATGATATATATAGTATCTATTTTATATAATTATCGTAATCAATCGGTATGATTATTTATGAAGTATTTAGAAATTATTAATATTGTTGGTCTTTTTAATATATTAATATGTGTTGTATATATTAATATATAATATTGATATCTAGCATCGAAGTGTATCTTATTTATATATTGTATTATGAGTTTCGACAAAGTGCTATTTGAAATATATATTGGGATAATATGTAAGGAGTTTATATATTTTTATTAATATTTATTATTTATTGTTTTTTATGTAATATTTTATATATTATTTAATTTTTTTACTAATAATTGAGTAAATTATTTATATCTATTTAAGATGTAGTGTACCACATAAAATTTATTCTAAATGCTCTTCTTATATATTACATGATAAATATCAACATTTTTTTGTCTGCTTAGATTTCTGAGATGAGGTATTATGTACATCATTTACATTATTCGGACTATTGACCTCATCTTTGTCGCCATATTTATCACAAAGTTTCGGCCGTTGTACGTTCGACATTCCAACCACGTGAAGAAGGCCGGAGCGGACAATATATTAGAATCATTATAGTGAACTATGTCGTTCATCAATGTGACCGAAAGAGCCCAACTATTGGCAGATGAATGCAATACTATCACCATCAAAAGAATATATGCAGCATATAATTGTTTGGGTGTTAACTCATTGAAATCATATATTTAAACTAGAAATAGTCTGAATCATAAAAAGGTCATTTTTTATTCTTCTTCAAACATCAATGTGCAATTATATTGTATTCAATTATATATTCACCATTTACTGCAAATCTCTGTTGCTATTTTATTATTATTTAAGCTCTGCAATATATTTTGAGTAAAAATTCATAGGATTTAATGTGACAATTTTGTGACTTGCTCCTGAATGTGCTTTTCACTACTCGTAGTTTTAATCATAAATAATGTCCCTTTCTGTTTATTCTTAATTTAAGTACACTTATATATTTTTTTCAATTGGGTATGCACACACCATTGCAATAATTTGTGACACCTATTACGAAGATCTTCAATACATTTTGGTAAAATTACACAAATTTTGCGATGAAAATTATATCGATGAACCCTTGAATCTGGTTTTCAATACAGAAAAGGTTTTCCCATCAAAGGTTTTTTTTTACAGCGTGCAAAAAAGCTACTAATCGGTTGATAAATCTTGATAGATAAAGTAGAACAGATCAATCGACTTTTAAAAAAATGTATCTGCTAGTTTTTCATCCTGCATGCGGTACTGTATTGTCAAGGGAACGAAGAGCATTTTCATTTCTTTTCATGAGCTCTCCATGAATTTCTCGACCATACTTTATTGAGCCGTTGTTTCTGTCGTACATGTCGATGTGTATTTACCATTTCATTGCTCTTTACGAATTCAAATACGAACGTTATTAACTTCCTTTCGTGAACCGCAAATTTTCTGATCGTATTAAAAGTCTATCAATGTCAATCCGTTGGCTCTTCCGTACATTTGAATGTAAGTTGCTTTCATAAACATTTATGATATATTTTAGATTCTCTCAGTTACACTGACGTAATTTCAATTGGTTTTCTAAAACTAAACTTACTAATGACTCAACTTAATTCATAGATCGACATAAAACGATAGAAATATTTAATTTTTCTACTACTCTCATGCTTTAATGGGTAAACGTGAGTACATAGATCTGTTTATATAGATATTCTTAAATAGGGTTTGAGAAAAAAATGAATCGTTATTGATTTAAATGGTTAAACAAATACATTAAAAAAGATGCGTATTCTTCTTAGTTTTCTTAGTCGGTGTCTTTAAAAGAAACATCTACTTTTTGAATTCAGTTGCCCCTCTCCTAGTCCAGTTTCCATCCAAGGCCATAGAACCCAGACTGACTTAGTGAGGGAGAGGAGAGGATTCATAACTTTTCCAAGAGTATTAGCACGTAAGTGAATGTAATGGATTCGACTGAAATTTGAACTCGGTTCTCTGATTCCTCAATCCAAGCTGCAAATCATTACTCCACCGTGCCAATACAATAACCAAATGCAAAGGGATCTTAATGCTAACTATTTGAAAAAAGAAACATCTACCTGCAATTGCAGAGCATGATCTGATTGTCCAGTTGGCGGAATCACCATAGCAAAAAAACGTGATATACGAAGCTACAATTTCCCCCATGCAAAATGTAAAACAAAAAAGATATATATGTAGGAATATCTGCGGAAATTGGAAACGGCATTTTTACAACCATCGCCAGTCCTTCACAAATGAATACAAAAGACACCAAACACTACTATCAAAACAATATTGGGATTTATTGGAAAACGGCCTCACCGCACAAGTGAAATGGAGAATCATCTCTAGGGCTCAAAAACCAGGAAGTTTCAGAGACCGATGTGAATTGCGTATTAAAGATAAGATCCTAATGATAAAGCATAAAGACCCTGATAAATTACTAATCCAACATAATGAAATGATTTTTAAATGCAGACATAGATATCATCTCAACTCCCTACTTATAAAAAAAAAAACTACCAGTTAAAATATATTAAATATAAGCAGTTGTATAGGGACACAAGTACATTGATATACATCCTTTTTTGGCCTTGATTAAATGTTGGTATATTTAATGATGGTATATGTATGTATAAATATTTATATATGATGGTAAATATTGGTTTATTTTTAAATATGAGGACGATCGTATGCACACATGTGTACGGCTACATAATTGTCTGTAATATAAATGTGTATATAGGCTTGCATATGGATATGTGAATTTATGTATATACATTTGTATATATGTATATATGAATATATATGTGTGTGTGGATGCATGTGTAAATATGTATACGTGTATATGTTCGTAATTTTAGATAGGTATGTGTTTATATATATATATCGATTCATGTATATAGGGTTGCATATATGTTTGTATATGTATATATATTTACTAATTTATATATGTGATATGTATGATATGGTTGTATGAATATATATGTATACATGGCTGTTTGTTTATGTGCATGGTGTTTTAATGGAAGGACAAAAAATTACTATTTTTAATCTTACATTCTCTTGAAATAATTACTAATTATACTTGGAAGATTGGAAATTTTACTCATCTGGAGATAATCTCAATTTAAATTGATCACTTTGAGTTAAATTAAACAAAAATTACTCCTCAAACATTATACCTGATGTTAAAAATATTAAAATCTAAAATATTTTTTTGAAATTTAAACGCAATTCACCATCCAACGCTAACTGTAAAATTTAAGAAAAAAATTAAATATACATAAAGAATGATGCGTGTGAGATATGTAAACGTATATGTAAGTATTTTTATATGTATATGCGCATATACCGATATATATCGATACATGTGTATGTGTTTATATATGTAATTGTACATGTGTATGAATGTATGTGTAGGTGGTTTTACATAAATATGTATATGGTATGTGTAAGAAAAAAACAATAATTTTTTTTTTACTGTTACCTTCGAATCTTACTCCACCTTGAATTGAAACCTAAACTTTAATTAAGAGATATTCCCAATCTAAAAATAGCTATGAATTAAATTCCTACATTTGACTGAAACTGATAAAGATTTTAGCTTAACAGTCATTCACAGTATTAAAATATTAGTATTAGTAATTTGTTTTTAATTATTTTTGTTTATCAACATGATTTTCGACATATATTAAATCCCTATTTTATTTGTGGGGAAGTTGGATACTTAAATAGATAACGAGTATTAAATTTAATTTCACTGGAGTTTTTAAATATTTAAATTACTATCAAACGTTAAACTCTGTTTTTGTTTTGTTTTTTTTTTTGTCTAAATTGCTTAAGATATACCACCTCTCTCCTTCCACCAAAAACCCTACGTAGATCGCTTATCTCTTTATTTCTCCTTTTTTTCCTTTTTTCTTTTTTAAGTTTTCTCATATCATTTCTGTTAAGATGACCAATTAAATAGGTCAATGTCTGATCCTTACCCCCACCTTCCTCAATATTAAGTATTGTAATAAAAAGAAATATAAAGATAAATATTAAATTCTCCCTTCCCTCCTTAAACTCGACCATTTCTCTCAAATCATCCCTCGCCCCCACCCCATATGTCAACTTATATAAACTTAATACTGCCCCTCAAAAGTGTAAATTTTAAATTCACTTTTCGTTTCACCTTTGAAAGTGAAGTCTGACGATCCAGAGAAATATAAAATTCTCCGGTGAAAAAAAAAAAATTATTATTATTATTATTATTATTATATATTATATATTAAAAAGAAGAGAGACACGTTTGTGGTTGCAATGTGGATTTTTTTTTTTTAAATATTATGCTTTATTTTCCATAATTTTACTACACGTGTTTCTGGTTTCGCGACCGTCTTCAGGTAAAAGGCGGATATTTCCACATATTATTAATTAATTGTTATCCTTTATGCTTTTCGATGTTATATATTCTCGATATGAGACATTCTCTGTTTTTGTGTTAGTAATCCGAATGTCTTTCTTGAATTGTCAGTGAAGAGTTCTGCTCGAAGGGTCATAAAACAATTAAAGTTGTACACATATATATTTGTACACTTCCCATGTAACTTGAGAAGTACGTGTGTGTATATGTGTGTGTGTGTATATGTGTGTGTGTATGTAATTATTAATTCTGGTGGGACGGTGTGTTTGTGTATGTATATTTACAAATGTTTTTACTAATTCCTCGTAGTGAGACAGTGTATGTATGGAGGGGGAATATACACACGCATATATACAAGCGTGCTGAGAGAAGCACACGAAAATGGAAATAGACATAAGAACACACAGGAATCATTAAAACATAAAAAAATAAGATACCGATAATAATTCATCATTTCACTCGGACCAACCTTAAGTGTTTTATGACCCTTCGCGCAGAACACTTCACAGCTAATACAATATAGACATTCAGATTGCAAACACAAAAACAGAGAATGTCAATATCGAAAATATTTAACACTGAAATCACAAAGAAAAAAAAATAATATGTGGCAATCGGCGCCTTTAAATGAAGACGGCCGAGAGACAAGAAACACGTGTAGTAAAATTATGGAAAATAAAGCATAATATTTTTGTAAAAAAAAATCCACATTACAATTACAAACGTTTGCGGTACCTATCTTCTTTTTACTATACATACTTTTCTCTCTTTGTAACCACTATAATCTCTTATATTATATATATATATATATATATATATATATATATATATATATATATATATATATATATTACAATAAACGTGCAATCAATTTACAAATTCATGAATCATTCACAAAAAACAAATGCAAAGGTTAATGATTTAATTGGCGAGAAATCTATCGTCGCAAACAATTCAAATAATATACAAAACCTCCGAATCCGTTATGAATGAAATGATCCTTGTTTCTATAAATTTCTGCCGTATTAGTTCTTTTTTTTACTACAAGCTTTCGTCTGTTCCTACAGACATCTTCAGGTATGTAATAGATGTTGTTCTTGTTTTTTTTCTCTTAGTAATAAGAGGACAACGAAAATATATGTATTGTTGTATCCGAAAATGCTATTGAAATGAGTTATTGTTTTTGGAGCGCGCAGTAGCAACGCTGAGTTTGATTTTAATTTTTTTTACAGTTGTGCGTTCATGTACAAATATGGTGATATACGAATTTTTTACTGGAAAAGTTTCTGGCAAAGTGGCATGAACTATATTGTTCAATAATTACAGTAATGTCGCACTTATTATCCAAAAGTCGCACTTGGATCTGTTATTTTAATTACAATAAACGTGCAATCAATTTACAAATTCATGAATCATTCACACAAAAAACAAATGCAAAGGTTAATGATTTAATTGGCGAGAAATTTATCGTCGCAAACAATTCAAATAATATACAAAAACCTCCGAATCCGTTATGAATGAAATGATCCTTGTTTCTATAAATTTCTGCCGTATTAGTTCTTATTTTTACTACAAGCTTTCGTCTGTTCCTACAGATATCTTCAGGTATGGAATAGATTTTGTTCTTGTTTTTTCTCTTGGTAATAAGAGGACAACGAAAATATATGTATTGTTGTATCCGAAAATGCTATTGGAAATGAGTTATTGTTTTTGCAGCGCGCAGTAGCAACGCTGAGTTTGATTTTAAAATTTTACAGTTGTGCGTTCATGTACAAATATGGTGATATACGAATTTTTTACTGCTAAATTTTCTGTCAAATGATTTCATTCATAACGGATTCGGAGGTTATTGTATATTATTTGAATTGTCTGCGACGATGGATTTTTCGCCAATTAAATCATTAACCTTTGCATTTGTTTTTGTGTGAATGATTCATGAATATATATATATATATATATATATATATATATATATATATATATATATATATATATATATATATATATATGATGCAAAATAATATTGTGAAAAAAAGCAGAAGACAGACGCGCCTAAAAGATGTCAATACAAGATCCCAAGATCGGAAATATAGAGCTACAATATTTAAAAAAAAAGCACTAAATACAACTAAATGCAATTTACTTCAATACACGGTTTCAAATGCAAGGACTTCCCAGGCAATTTGAATTATCTACTTGCTTGAGGCGACCTTGCGATTGAAACCCAGGTAGTATGATATGTATGATATGATCGATACAATATCTGTCGACAACATACACTTCTAATATAACACATCAAATAAATCACTGGCTGAGAGACTCTCCATCGGTAGTATGTCTAATGTAATTTAATTTCTGATTAGACATCCCATGCCATCTTCTCTCACACAGTTATTTGTCTTTCTTTCATTCAAACCTATCTCAGACAAAAAGATCAGATGCTCTATCTAAATGCATTGTTAATATATTTTTTACTTTATCTCATCATGTTCCCACACACATAAATCCACACAAACATCAAATCACACATACACACGCATATTTATATATGAAGAAATATAGTCTTAAGGTGTGCTATATTTATGGGGTAAAGTGTTCAATATCACAGATAATAATCAATATCAATGTGTAATTATAAAAGTGGACATTGAAGTCAACATTTAGAGGCGAGAAGCTGTTTCATGCTAGAGGCAATCATCACTCGCGCCCTGACGAAAGCTTAATACATCTTCGTTTCATTTTTGACACCCTCACCTTCCCCCGACTTGACACCTTGAAAGTATCTCTATACCGCTACTCATCATTAACACCCTACACTCGCCTACCCATTTTAGACAATTCGCCCTAGCTGTTACCATGGTGATTTTGATTTCAATTTTTTAAAACAAGTAAATTTCAGATATACGTTATTCCAACAAAAATTTCGCTTGAAGATGGAACGGAGCCCATTTTAATTTCAACTCAATTTAATTTAAAGGATTATATTGAAGTTTTCGGCTCTTGTTTTGAAACATGAGACCTCTTATGTAGCGATTTGGAATCATATTTTAAATAAATAATTATATATATATATATATATATATATATATATATATATATATATATATATATATATATATATATATATATATATATATATATATATATATATATATATATATATATATATACGCACACAAAAAATTTATATGTCCAAAGATACGCCAATAAAGAATCAAATCACCGTCATAAAATTTTAGGCAATTTACGTAAATCAGGGAAGTTAGATTATTTAGGAACTCCAGAAATAGCGAAATATTTGGTAATAATAAAATCAAATAATTAATGCTGTAGAAATAAGCAAACATAAAGTAACTTTAAAGCATTTAGAATAAAGAAATAAAGATAAGCACAAATGAAGTAGAAGTAGCATTATTACGTTTAGTCCCCCTTTTAATCGTAATATTCAAAAGAATATCAGAAAAATGTTTCAAAATTGAATTTAATAATTCACTAAAATTAAAAAGTTTTTTTTAACAAAAGTAATGTTAAAATCAGCTAGTAACCTCTATAATCCTATATCCCAACATAACCACATTATATTAAATAAATATATTTCCAACGAAGACAACGTTAATACTTGAAACAATAAATCCAAGGGCTGCATATTTCCTTACAAGATTTCTGCTAGATGTAAATAAATAAATATAGTGTTTAATAAATAAATAAAAACAGGGCATCTACTAAATTATAAGTTCTCATTTTAATAACAACTTTTAAGCAAATAAATGAAAAATCTCTCGGATTTTATCCATTTCTATGTGTTAAAATATATTTTCAATGTATGCTCTATTTATGGGTTGAAGTATTCAATATCAGAGACAAAACATGTGTAAATATGAAAGTGGACATTGAAGTCAAAACTAGAGGTGACAGTCTGTTTCATGTTAAACGCAATCATCAGTCAATCAAGCCCTGGCAGTTGGCTTCAATGTCCATTTTTATATTCACATAGATATATATATATAATATATATATATATATATATATATATATATATATATATATATATATATATATATATATATATATATATTCTTTAAAAAACGTCCCGTCCGTTTAAATGATAGCTTGATAATATCCACTGGTCCTTTTATGTATATTGTCGTTACAAATATATTATCTTCATACCTTACTTTTCACAAACAGGCGTTTGCTATGCTTTTCTTCATATTTATGCACGCAGACACACATACACACACCAACAGAGAGAGAGAGAGAGAGAAAGAGAGAGATATATAGAGTGAGAGAGAGAATCATATTAAATCCAACCGAACAAAAAGTATTTATGAACAAAGTTATAAAGTAAGAAAGTGACGTAATGCAATCCTTTGTAAACATCATCAAGTAAATGATAATTTTTGTGGTGCTAATAATTTAATATGGTACAATTACTACGGTTGTATTGAGCTCTTTTTGGTTAGTTGTTTACTCATGTCAGTTTTTTTTCTTTGTGCTTTGAACCTGTATCTGGCGATTTTTTTCGACAGACTTTCATGTTCCTGCCTCTTTTTTTTTAAACCTTTTTTTTCCTTCGAGATTGATTTGATTATTGACAAATCAAATCAAAAATTCGAAGGCATTTCGAAACGGATATAGTTACATATATATATATATATATATATATATATATATATATATATATATATGTGTGTGTGTGTGTGTGTGTGTGTGTGTGTGTGTGTGTGTGTTTATGTGTCTGTCTGTGTCTGTCCGTGTGTGTGTGTGTTTGTGTGTGTGTGTGGGTTAAATAACAGGAGTTTATAAATTTACCCACTATTTTCTAATTATTTAAACTATTTTATAATTATGTATGTTTGCTTGGGATAATGTAATCCTTCCATGAATAGAAATATTTTACATTTTTCAAGATTCGATAGTGACATTCTCGAGAATCTCTCATGTTATTTTCTATGTGCCATATTTTAGATCAAAATTGTGTTTGAATTTATTAATGTGTATAATTAATGAACTTGAAAAACGTTTTGTATAGGGCCATTTTGTGTTCATAGATAAGTGATTCAAAATTTCTGAACGTTTCCCCAATGTATATTGAAGAGTATTAATAATAGTTAATTTTATATATAATTGCTTCAGAATTATTTTTGATGGGAGTATTTTTGAATCCGATTATATGCATAATTTTGAATGTAGTTGTAATTATTTTGATACTGTTAAGATTAGTTAAATTGTTTTGGATAGTGGATGCTATGAAGTTTGTAGGTAGTATTATATGTCTCTTTTTTATAGTTTATTTTCATTATTTTCAATAAGGTTTTTTTTTATATTTTGTATGCCTTTCTCTTAAAATTGTGATTGAAGTAATGGAGATACTGAACGTTTTTGAAACGGTTTTTTCTCTATGATTATTCTTCAAATAATTATTGGGACTGTAAATTCTTAGTGCTCTTAAAAAGTATCCTATAATTATTGCAGGATTTTTCTTGTTGCAGTGGTGGGAATAACAATTGATATGTTCTCTCTTGTTGGTATCTCTAACTTGAGAGTATTGTTCTTTCTATATAGAAAGATATCTAGGAAGGGTAAAGTGTTTTTAGATTCTGATTCAAAGGTAAAATCTATTGAGTGTTTGATGTTATTAAGTTTGTTGAAAAATCGGTGAAAATATAGTTTGTGTATAACTTAGTAGAGAATTATCTATGTTTCTAAGAGAAGAAGAATGTTGTTTGAGAAATTACTGGAAACACACTTCACATTTCAATTTTGTCTTTTGGCCATATGACATATTCTTAACTGTATGAGTTTTGTATGTTTTCGTATGTGTTATGTGTGATATATTATTCCTGATATAGTCCTGCCTTTATTTTATTTTTCCTGCAGGCATTTATATGCATTTAATATCTATGCTCTATTTAAGTTACAGAGTAAACTTGCTTGTGTGTAAATGCCTTGCGATACAATCACTATAACTTCTGAAATGTTTCATCTTTCGACAGACATTTTTTCTAAAACTTTTTTGCTATTTCAAAACCAGAGTAAACCTGGCAATTATATTCCTAGACGGAATACAATTTCACAGAATTGGATCATTGAATAGTGAAAGTATATTGCATGATACACGCCAAAGTCTGAAATGGCTAAACATTTGTTCCTCATCAATGAGGTGATGTGGGTAATGTTTCTGGAAAGTTTTTCTTTTTTTTTGGATTTACGTTTAACTATTAGCTTTCTGGAATTACACGTTAACTTTTGTTTACTGAATATTGGTACAATATATAATCTTTTACGATACAATATTTTAATTCACTTCACGATGTTGCAATGTTAAGAATTAATTTTTCAGTAAATGTATTTACTTTTCTTGTCACTGAATGTAATATCTCGAAATAAATACTCGGTAGTGTTAATGAAAAGATATTGGGATGTTTGTGTTAATAAAGGTGAAAAGGGTTATATTTGCTTATGATTGCATTGTGCCGCTCTTAAAATATTTATATTTGTGTAGCATTCAAAACCAAAGGCGTCCCCTGATAGACCTTTCTATAAGACGATCCTTCAGAACACGAAAGTAAACTAGGATAGCTTCAGGTCTTATATGGTGCAAGCTACTCTTCAAACGCACATCCTCCAAAACTATTGCCCTTTTAATAGAATGGATCCTGACTGGAAAGAAGAGATATATACCCCAGAAAACGTTCCAGCAGATAACGATCAATCAGCCATGATTCACCCCCGAATGTGCTGCAGCCTCAGCTCATCGTAACCACTATTACAATGTATATCGCTGTGTAATACGACACTTGATGCATTCAAAACTGCATGCAATCGCTGCAAAAATGATGTAGAAAATGCAAAGTGTAGCTCTGCCCGCGTGGTCCTGGCCATGTTTGAAAGCAGACAAATTGGATTCGGGGAGTTCTGGAAGATCTCTAACAAATTTATAAATAGACGCATATCATAAGCTATTATAAATAGTAGCACTGATAATATCTAGTCTTTGTTAAACAATGTTAATCTCTTTCCATCTATATTTTTGGCGAATTCAATATTAGATGATAAAAGCTACCCACTTCCCGACATCCGCCGTCTCATAACTACAGTGATATTTTCATTACAGCCCGGGAAGTCTGAAGAATTAACACAATCCTGGGCCAAAGAAGGCTACTAATCCAGCCAAAATTCTAGTGGTTTGCCTTAAGAAAATTAAACCGATGTTATCTCCGATTGTAACGAAATTATTTAAACACTGCTTGAAATGGAAATACTTCCCAAGTCTGTTGAATATGTCGAAAGCTTGCACGGTTTTCAATCTACTTTATTTCCTTTATTTTGCCTTGTATCTGACACAAAATGTCAAACTCAGCAAGTCCGAGAGTAGATACACTACTTTAAATAATATTAATCTGCTAAGGACGATCTCGTTTATCATCTCGTTAATACGGTGTATAGGCTATGCATTTAGGATGTTGTACCTATTTATTGTTCCCGATTTGACTATGACCATCCTTTTTTCTTATTATTATCAGATGACGTTATTATTAATTGTGTCCTCCCCTCCGTGTATACAACATCAGTCTTCTCACTGTCATTTGGGATTACTTTGCAGTTATAATAAATAAGAAAGTTGTTGATCGCTTCTGTAAGAAAAAACTCTTGAGCAAAATCTGCCCGGTTCACTGCTGATATCGTAAAGCAATACTCACAAAATTAGTAAGACACTTGACAGCAAATACATCTCAAGGATGATTGCATTAGACATTTTCATGACATTTGTCAAAGTGTGGGATAAAGAGATACTGATCATGATCTCTAGCCATGGAATCTCTGAAAAAATATTCCCTTCTTAACGGGTAATTCCCTGAAGGTAGTTTTTAATGGCCAGTCCTCCAACTCCAAAGCGATCAGCTCAGGCGTCTTCCAAGCTTCGTATCTCCGACTAACCATTTTCTTACTGTAAATAAACGATCTGAATACCCTGATCATTTGAGAATATCTATACTGATGCCTCAAAAACCAAACTTGTGACCGACTCCCAAGAGGTTCCTTCCCTTACCATTACAATCTCAACCTTCTCATGTGTTTAACCTTTAACCTGCACACATATCCGCCTCAGCTGTATTTTTCACTATGTAAACCTCTACCACGAGTTGCTCTCAGTCCTTTGACAGGGTGAATATAACAGTAAAAACGGAACTTACCTGAATAATGTTACTGCAGTTAAATAATGGTAAATAATTTTAAAGCTATTTTGGAAATGGCCAAATGTTGCTTTTCTAATCTTTTTGCTTTATAATATTTTTTTCTTTTTATTCAGTTTACTTTATTTTTTCAAATATTCGATAGTAATATTTACAGTTAAAAGCAAATTAGGTAATGATTGTTGCGTTGGTTCTTCTCTCTTTTCAGTTTTCTTCTCTCGGCTGGTGATCGCTCGATAATAAATAAAATAAATAATAAAAACATTTTCGTTATTTTCTGGCAGCCAATGATCACTAGTTGGTTTGGTTCGGAGATAAAGAATTTCAACAAATGAAATTTTCAACTTAACTATTTATTAATCGCATCGACGTATACATTTCTCCCTAACCACTTGGAAGCCTCTTTCAGACACGATTAAGAACACGTCTATATTTTTCGATGTTTAAGTAACGACGCAACTGCGGAAACCCCTTCTCTGTGTCTATCATTTCCACACGTGGCTCAGCCAATCAGAATCGACTTCCTTTATTTTGTCTTGTATCTGACACCAAAGGTCAAACTCAGGAAGTCCGAGAAGAGATACACTACTTTAAATAATATTAATCTGATAAACTATTATTTAACATTTTTTAATATAGCTGATATGCAATATTTAAAAAGATTCTCTCTCAAAATACGAAAATACAGACGAATAGATCTGTTCAGATAGTTATAAATACACGAAGAGCCGAATAATGTAATACCCGAAATGTAAGAAATTATCCATGTCTTAATCAATGTGCTTGTTTGAATTTTGGTTTCTGTAATATGACGTTTGTTTGTTTAATACATTATTACAAAAATTTTATTTGAAACACATCAAGCAGGTTATATTTGTACACTATGTGCGTACGTTACCGCATTTATGGGGAGGTCTTAAACTATTTCTAGGAAATAATAAAGGAAAATATTTGATGACATTATTATTGAATTTATGCACAACTAGTTTTGTGCATATATTTAAAAATACAGACGTTTTAGCAGTTTCAGCAACTAGCACCATGATAATATTTTCAAAAGTATTTTTCTTTCAACTTCTTTCCTTCTGACAACATAACTATATCACTGAATCGACAGTTGTAAGATGTAATATAATTTCTTGCCATATTTATTTGTCAAAGTAATATTCCATATGAATGCATTCAATTTATTGGTGTATACCAATCGTAGAGGTGTTTGTTCATGCTGTAAAACAGATGATAGTCAAATAAGGAGAAGAGGGAAGGTGATAAACCAGTTCGAAGCCCAAATCACGCAAAGCATCCATGGAAACCAAAGACTTATTCGATGGGGAATTGTCCTGATGAAATTAGATACCGTTCGTTAGTTTGCTTGGAATTTTGATCTTTATTTGCCTTTCGAAACTGTCCCATTAATTTGGCATGGCACTATCTATTTCTGGTCTAACCGTTTTTGTATATTGTCAATTTAAAAAAAAAAAAGATCATGAATTGTTGCATTAGTTCTTGTACAACATATTTTTCTTATAGCGAACAGAGTCTCGGTTATTACGTCTTCCCAATGTCTAATTGTTAAGTTTTGGTTTTCTATTGCTACCTTTACCGTTTTCCATATTATGACACTTTATCTCTCGCACCCTCCATCCCTTTGAGGACTGTATGGAGTAGTTCCGGTTACTGTTGTAACAATCGGAATCTTCTTGGTTGAACATAAAAGAGGTCCCACGATCTATATGTATATAATCTGGCGCTCATAATATAGAGAACAGCGAGGAAAGACAGATTATGACCGTTCTTGCACTTACATCAGGACATCGAAAGACAAAAGGGAATCGCGAGTACTTTCAGCAACAGTTATTAGATATCTGTGTCGGAATTTGGACTGAAGAAGACCCTTAAAGTCCACGTTCAGCCTCTCAAATGTCTGTGGAATTTTTACTAGGTCTCCCGATTCGGGTTTGTAGAACCTTGGTTTTATTGGAGCGCAAAATCTGACAACGGTTTGTTATTCTTTTCACAGCCTCAAATGAAAAGAGCAAATTCATGCATTATCCACGTAATGCCCGTATGACAGATCGTTATGAAATTTTTTGTAGATTTTTGGTGCTATTTATTGATCAACACACACTTGACAGTTCGTCCGCTGTTGCATTTTCCTTTCCAGACCGATAGAAAACATCAAACAAAAAAGGAAATCTCTACCCTCCATTTCGCTATATTTTCATTTTTTTTTATTTTCCTTGACGTCTTGGTATTAAACATAACAGAGAATGAATTTCAGCATTTGCAGTGTCTTCGGGAGAGAGAAGATTTTAAACTGGTGGAGTGAGGGGCGCAGAATGAGGAACTCTGTCGGAGAGGATTGTCTTCTTTCTTACCTTGTTTGGGTCATTAGAAGTGGTGGACTAGTAGTAGTAGGAGTAATTAGAGCGGCCTCTGCAACATTTGTTTTCAGTTATGAAAACGATTGCTTTTCCACCATCTGTAAAGTAAGTGCCTGTGCGAGAGATGTAGCTGTATCAAGTTGTTTATTTGCGATCTTTGACTGATATAGTTCGATTCTAATTCATTAAAAAAGGGAATCTCTGATACATTTGTTCTTTGCCTGGTCTGCTGTCGTTGCTTGAAAGTCGTAGTCACGACTTAAGATTTTTAAGCGATGAAGATACTGTTCTCACCGCTCTTCACAGGACTGGTGGGTAGTTGCTAATACATGCCAGGCAAAAATTATGTTTTTTACTTTCTTTTCACAAAAATTCCATCCAAAATGTCCATGGCAATCTGGTAAGTTTTGCAATGAGAAAAAAATGATATATACGGATATGGAAACGTTGTGCATTAGCAGGTTAAGTCTATCCGTATCAGTAATAGGAGTGGATGAACTGTTTTCCAGTGCAAGCAATTATCCTTTAAACAATCATTTCCAGTATTGCCAGGCGTCAGTAGAAGGCTGATCTGCAGAGTCCAAGACATTCTGGTTTAAGGCATTTGTCCATAATTGCGTTCAATAAATCGTAATGAAAACTCGGAATCTAGTTCGGAATAGTTTGCTTTTATTGAACGTAGCTGAAGAGTTTTGCCGTTTAGTCTAAGACGGCGTGACTTATTTATACAAATCACAAGACACGAGGGGTCATCCGGTTGTCTTACCAAAAGAATATAGATTGAAACTGTCATTCCTTGACATTAGTAATCTCAAATGACACTCTAAATGTACTGATCAATTTGCCCCGTAGAAATTTTGTGTTAGTCTCTCTGGAGGTATTTCGAATAAAAGCAGCAGGCCACTAATTATTTTTTTGTATATAGCTGAAACCGTGTGCATTGTAGGACTGGCAAATTTATATAAGCAAACGAGTGAACTTACCGTCGGATCTGTGGAATTTACAAATTAACAATTTTGTATCTTCCCCATGTTGTATTTTGACACTGAATGCATTGCTTTATCAATGTTTATTATATATTATTTTTTAGGTGGACATGATTGTCCGTACAGATCGATCTGTTATTACTTTGATGGTTGCTTGCCTGTCAGGATATTAAAAGCCACGAAGTTGGTTGAAAATATTCTTACCTAGCAATAGAGGTATATAAGGTCGTTCCGTGAGGAATATATTTGAGTTTATTACCGCTTTCTCATCATCAACGAAGTAATTTAGCTTTACGATGTTTAGCAATTCTTTCTTTGCTTTGTGAAAACCGTCACAATCAGGACCTTGAAGTAAAATATTTGCATTCTTTTTCTGGATGCTTTTTAATATGTCTCTCTATCGGGTTATCTTCGATAATAATTTCGATAATAAATTATCATGGCAATAAAACTTTGAAGTTGACGAGATGATTCTGTTTATGGAAAGTTTTTTTAATTACATTTATCTCCGTAATAAGAGTTGCACAATATGGAAGTACTTTTTACATCAAATTTTAATTTATTAACGTTAATTTCTCTTTCAAATTGCTGCAAGCGTTCAAAAACAAGTTGAGGATGATCCAGGTGTTCGCCCATAATTTTGTTTGCTATTAATATGTTGTCGATGCAAATGTTAAGGTTAAATAACTTAACACATTTGAAAAGGAACTGATCCGCGTTCCTTAAACCAGACATCATCGTTGTGAATGTGATTAAACCAGAAGCGGTGGTAATAGCAATCATTGGGCATATGACTTTCATCGATATGGATTGCACAGTGCTGAATGCAGACACGGAAAGAAAATTACAAAACATCCTACAGAAGGTAGCGAAGGAGAACGAGAAATAGAGACTAAGCATAAACTACAAGAAGACATGGTCATCAGTAAAAAGACGAGTCCGAAATGCGATTTACAGGTCGGGGACATTAAAATCAACCAGGTGCGAAAATTTAAATATCTGGGAATTATTCTAACAAAGAACGGTAAGAGCGACGCTGAGATCCGAAGACGTATTGGGATGGCCAAGGATGCATTCCAAAAGCTACGCAGAGTATTACAGGACAAAATGATTTCGTTGGTACCAAAGAAAAAAAATTGAAACGTGATACCTGTCCTAATTTACGGCAGCAAATGATGGACGGCCTCCTCAAAGATGACTCGAAGCAACGGAGGTATAGTTCTACAGAAGGATACTAAGGATATGTTGAACCGGAAATGTGAGCAACGATGAGGTTTTGGAGGAAGAAGCTTATATTTAACATCAGGAAGAGGCAGCTGAAATTTCTGGGACACATAATAAGAAAAGAGTTCTTGGATAATCTGAGACTCACAGGGCGGATACGGAGAAAGAGAGACAAGTGAAAGGAACGTATGACAAGTCGAACAGAGAAAAGGATTTGGGATGAATAGCAAAAGAACAAAATATATGGAGAACTATAAAGGATACGCCTACGTATTTTGCAATGGTATTTTTCTTGCCGTTTAATAGACTGTATGGGTTGAATTGAAGTAACTGTCAAAACAGAGCTGCTTCACAAACTGGAGTCCACTAAATGAACAGCATTATTTTGATTCGTATATTAGAAGTGCTATGAATCACCTGAATACATTTATACAGAATAAACTCCATCAAAATAGCAACATCACCACTACACAGGAACGCAAATTATACAATATCTTAAATCAAAGAAGCTGACAATGGTGGTAAAATCACCATTATAGACTGAAAAAATATCATTGTAGAAGTAGAAAATCAGCTCAAAAAACAAAGATTTTTTTGTGAGAAACACACCCAAGATGTCACCAATCATTTCATATCTGAGCTCTACCTTTTAATTAGCCATTTGGACCACATTTTACAGGCAGAAGTTGAGTCTTCCGAAAGAAACTAAACCTAGCAAATACTACAATATCCCTAAATTACTTAAACTTCCAAAATTAATCACAGCCACAGCCACCAATCTCTGAATAGAGAAACTCGACACAAACCTACACAAGATGCAAGACCTTATACAATCTCTTAACATTCAGCTGGTTGGTTCTCCGACTCTTTCAGGAATCTGAACTCTGATACATTTCACGTTATATTGAACATATCCTTAAATCTTTATTACCCACAGTTCCGAGCTATATGAAATATACTACCCATTTTTACAAATAATACAAAAAAATAGATAAGTTGCCAAACAATTCACTCCGAGCGACCATGGATATAACATCCCTATTTTCCAAAATCCCAAACGAAGAGGGAATAAAAGTTTATAAAAATTATTTTAAATTTGTAAATTTAGTATAAAGTAATTTATTGCACCGCCTTGTAAAATACATAATGTACTGTTTGGCACATTTTATGATGATCATATATTCAACAGCTTGGAAGAGGAAATTAATTTTTTTCATTTCTCACATCTCACGGTGGTCACAAAATATTTAAAATTCAAATTTTCAGTGATAAAGAGTTCGTAACATATTTGATACTGACATCGTTATTGCTTTTGTTTCTCGTTTTATTTTTTACGAGCTCCACTTGCTTACAAATTAGTTATAGACGTCAATACATGTGCGGTGTAAAATCACATTTTAATCGTTAATTATATTAACGAAAACTTTTGGCGTAAAATTGAGTTATTCATGACCAACACAAAAAAAATATATTTTAAAATAAACGTCGACAAGAAATAAAAAAAAATGTTATAGTAATGAAATTGAATTGTGCATAATTTGCCAGGCCGTCAAGTGATACTTCTAAAATTACACGTCTAAAATTCCCCGCTGATCATTCCAGTTTTAGATATTTATTTAAATTTAACTTTATTTTTCAATAACAAAATCTGCAAACGCTTTCAACTCTGTTCTTGTCATAGCAGGAAATAACAATAAATAAGCGACAGTAAAAATAACAACAGCAATAGCAGAAACACTAGCAACACAATCAATTTTATTATTGTTATTATCTTTAATAATAATAATAATAATAATAATAATAATAATAATAATAATAATAATAATAAACATGAACCAATTCTGTAAAATTCAACGATGATATATTGAGGTCCCAAATATGTTTGACAACAAATAATTCAGACGAAATTACGTTGAATTTCAGCGAAAGAATCAGAATATGTAGTTTATCAATTCAAGTGAAGTACAAGAACTCTTAATAACTTTATTTGCGTTCAAACAAATGCAGCTTGATGCTAACGAATTTATCAATCAAGGCAAGGTCTAAATGGTAATTTTTTTCCAGTAGACATTTTCCTTGCAAAAGTTTTTTTGCGTCTTCACGCAAGAATAAAATTCGAGTGAGATATATTTTATATGTGAGCAAGAAAATCAATCAGTATCGAAGCGTCTTTATTCTATTCATCAGAAACTCCTTAATTTAATAAAAATGAAATATTTATTTTATATAATAAATCTTTATTTTTCTTCCTTATTCGCTTATTTTATTAGATTTCTAAAGTCAAATCTTTTCGAAAGGATATGGATATCAAAAATGAAGGAGTGACATTTTCAGATCAAAGTTCACATATCGAGATATTTATGTAAGAATTTGGGTTGAAAGTTCTTCCAACCATGAATGTCCTTTCCAAAGATATGATTTCTGATTCTTTTATTCAAAATTTGGAATGTAAGTTTGCCCGAAAAATGTTCATTAATTATTTCTATATGTGGGAAATTCATAGGGAAAAAATGTTTCGCTGTAAATAAAAATTTATCTCCCATGATAAGTCAACTGTTTATATAAAATAAAGAAAATCAACTGAGCACATATCCTGCTTTTAGAATGTATCCACTTATTTTGGAGAAATAGTTAACATTTTAAATAATACTTATTTTGTTTGGATCTTCAAAATTATATGACACTTTTAAGCTAAACCTCACTTCTTATTTCTGTCTCTTACCTAATAAAACAATTAGTTGTCATTTGATGAGCAGACATTTACACTTGTGGTAAAAGACGATTTTCTATCTAAAAAAAATCTCAATTAGTTTCTCCCGACGTATATAATCAGTAATTTCATAATCTATTCTTACTCTTGAATAATATTTTTATGCGGTCAAATTTGTCTATACTAATCAAACATTACCGATAAAACATCATTAGATTTCCTGCAACTTTTATGTTGTTACTATATAAATACAATCTTGCACATTCGTGTGACACTATTTGGCTTGCTAAAAAAAGAAAGAAAAAAAAAGAGAGGCGAGAATGAAATTTAGGTGATAAGAAGCCATAACGAAAAGGACACTAAGCGGTGTTATTTTTCTGACAAGGAAAAGTGGTAATTTTTTTTTCCATTGTCGAGAAAGGAAGATACTGGAATTAATCTGATTTATGTTACGGGGCGGGTGGAAATTCCAGGTTGTTCAAATAACCTCAGAGACAGAATTCTAAATAGATAAAAATTAACTGGGTCGCAAAAAAAAAAAAAAACGAAAATGTCCATTTGGACCACACAGAGGTGGCCACCTGCTTGGTGATGACGAAAAGCTAATTGACGAATTCCAGGTAAATCGGTTAACATAAAGAGTCTAGGGTGTAAGGTCTCCTCGAAAAGAAGAAAGAAAAGGAAAAGAGAGAGAAAAAATATATTTTTTTTTTTTAGCAAGATTTTTTAAAGCGAGGCTAGTCTGGCCAGACCCACGCCGCTGGGCGCCCATTGGCTGAATGGTAAGCATGAGCGTTAGACGTAGGTAATCATGTGAAGTAGGAGGGGAGGCCTGTTGGCACCCATTGAGGGGATAGGTGTGAGATACCACTGTGAGAGAGAGGGGAAAGCCGTTGACACCCTCTGAGGGCATGGTGAGATACCAATATGAGAACAGAAGAAGGTGGGAAGACGAAAAGACTTCCAAAAATGGAAAATAGCAAAATTTTCTTGACCGAAAACAAAGAAGTGGATTGTGGGTTTGGAATTATCAAGGAACCTCAAACCACAGCAAGCCCACCCTGGTTTTGGTCGGCGTCCATATAAGCAGAGTCGCAGCGAGTGAAAATCAGTTCAGTACCAATCCGAGTTACAGTTAGTTGCAGTGAGCTGAAAGCTTTGAAGACCCGCCTCGCAGATGCTGACTAAGATTCGCGCAAATTTCGAACTCATTTTCTAATCAAGAACAATTTATTTTTGAAAAACGACTTACTTAAAAGAACAAACAACTTAAGATGTTAAGACTCGCCTAACAAACACAAAGTGTCACGAATACATATAGCGGTTTGGGAAGAAGACGCAGTCTTGTATTCAGCAACCAGATATAAAGTATTGTTATCCTTTTTTTAACACATTTGAACTTTTCGAGTTATTATTTTATTTTCTTTTACATATACTTGTGCGATATCACCCTTGTTCGAACTCGACTTGCAGTACGGCCCAGGGACTGATTGATTTCGTCTGCCTAAGATCAATTCACAACGTGGGTAGGTGAGATTGGAAATCGAAACAGTTACTTCGGTAACCAGTCGTTGGAGGCGAGCTGGGAACGACAAGGCTGATATCGAATCTAACCAGATTCCCATCCGAATCACCAAAAGGTTAGAACGTCATATTTGGTGCCGCGACCAATACCAAGCCAGTTGGTCGTCACAGGATAGGATAGCACGACGGACGCGGCTAGGCAGCGAGACCCGGGGCGGGGGATGTCACATTCGTTCTCCAATAATCAGGTCAGAAAAATAAACATTGAAAAATATCTGAACAAAGTAGAACAGAAGGTATAAATATTATACACATTTCCCATTCAATAACAATATTTAAAACGTCCGATGAAGAAAAAAAAACCCAAAAAAACAACACAATGTTTACATTAGTGACATGAGGAATAGTGCCGAAGGTTTTATTGTTATTTGCAATATTTCAGTCTTTGCCCCGCCACCCCACTGGCTTTAACCAGTTGTCTGTCAATCTTAGTAATCTACGGGTATTCCGAATTGAACCTCTTATTTAATCTACAGGTATAGATTTTCTCGTCCCATGTCTATATCAATAGTATCTCGTTTATTTCATATTTCACATTTCAGTTATTGATCACGCAATTCCATTGAGTCTAAGTACACATTGCCTGGTCAAGGGAATGAACCAACAATTAATATATCATCATATACACAAACAAAAGCTTTAATCCACTGGCTATTACAAGGAAATCAACATTACACTCTGATTACATTAAGCTCCAGTAGACACAGCTCTTCCAATTACAGAGGCAAGCTGCCTAGAGGTAAAGTATAATGTTTCTAATATATTAAAATTGTTATCGCCCTGCTGGTTATGGTGAAAACATATCCGGTAAACGACATGGCATTCACGGGATTATTCATTAGGCGTGCAGCAATTATTGAACTTGAAGTATTAACAACATGACTGATCTTAGTTTTCCCATGGTCATCTATTCTTGTCTCCAAGATTTTATTAGTGCTAAGTGTATATTCAGCTGTGAAATGACATTTATCATTATAAAATACTAAACTATTCATAATCTATTGGAATTCAAACGTATCGAAGATATTTGCACGTAAGTCCGAAGAAGGAAAATCGTTTTCCCATATTGTAAGTTAATTTATATGGCTTTAATTCGCTTTGCATTTTTTAATTATTCAGGCTATTCTTCCTCTATCTGTTGTATTATTATATACATTATTTAATATTTATACTTGTTATATACATATTATTATAAGTCAGTTTTTAAATATCTAATATATATGTATATTATTTTTTGCCTTGATGAGAAGTCGTATCAATGTAACCATCACATTACTCAGATGTGAGTCCTAAAGGACGAAACGCGAAACACGAAAACTTTTTCCACTTTTCATAGTATTTTTCTCTAAAAGTATTCTTTATATATGGATCAATTCTGCAATTATTCACTACTAAAGCTACTCAAGTGTCGAATGCGGAAGCGATTATCGTCCTCTGATATGTAAACTGAGAGTGTAACTGCGGAAATTGAAGAAGCTTAATGCAGCTCCGAAATTGGAATACAACAACTTCCTGAGCGATGTTTATGCTTAGAATATCAGATCTATTCAACGTATAGAGCGTGAAAATTCTGAGAGAATTGGAAATCCAACCTGGATTCAGTATCGGCGGCCACAATCTTAACATAAGATACGCAGATGAAACAGTACTATTAGCAGACTCGGAAAAGAAATTACAAAACCTCCCACAGAAATTACAAAACCTCCCACTTATCTGAATCGTCTTCAAGAAGCGAGAACAAGATCCAAAAGGTCAGCCAACCTAACTATGATCTCATCTCCCAATCCTCACACTTGCTCCATATGTGGCCTTCTTTGTAAATCACTAGTGGGTCTTCAATGCCACTTAAGATTATCGCACAAAATTTCATAACTGAATCAATAAGCTGTCAGATCCTCATACGTCGAAACCGACGGGAGAGTCCATTATAGTAGGAAATAAATCTTAATCTAACATATTTCACTTTATCAAAATTTTGTAAGAGATCAAGATAGTAATGATAAAAACTGGTAACATTTGAATGTTTATTTAATCCCAAGTCTCTTTTGTGTTCCTGTAAGCGGGTCTTTAGATCCCGCGATGTCTCTTCATTGTACGTGTTAATACACTGTACACATTTCATTTGATAAACTCCGGCATTCACATTGATTTTGTTTATATTTTATCCTGATCATTTTTCCAATAGTTTGAGAGATGGTTGCCAGGATCCTCTTTTTAGTTAATTAATTTACGAGTTTAGTTGATGTGATGGAGGCTGCGATTATGAAGTTTGTATAATTTTTGTTTTAAGTATTTGTTTGGGTTTATGGATTTTGATAGCTTGTTATATTTGCGTATAAGATGAAGTGCTATGTGTAGTGTAGAAGAAATTATGCGTTCTCAATATAAACCACTTCTTCACTAATATATTGAGGTTTAAATATCCTAAGGTCTCTAAAGTAAATTTCTATAATAATTCCAGAATTGATTTTCCGGTTGTGTTAGTAATGGAAATTAATAAGGCGATTTTTTTTTAGTGGATTTACGATGAAAATCTAATTTATTATCGTTACGTATTAATAAGATATCGGAGAAATGTAGAGAGTTATTTGTTTCAAATTCGTGTTTGAATTTGATGATTGCTTCCTCAATGTAACTTAAATATAAAGCTTTAATAAAGTAAAACACATTAGATTAAGATCTATTTCCTACTTGTTCTTTACCCTATCATATATAATGGACTCTCTTTGAAGATATATTTTCGGCATTCTGTTTCAGACTAAACACAATCGTTATGTCGTATGTGTTATGTTCTTAATCAACTTTATATATATATATAATTTATATATATATATATATATATATATATATATATATATATATATATGTATACGTCGTTGAACCATTGCGGATATTCTGTTGCATTTTGAACCCGCTATTGTATTATTCTAACGGGTATTTTGGAGAGTGTCTTTTGTTAATTTGTTTATTATTTACTTAGTTTATTTACTTATCGGTATTATTTTTTTTATCTTTTTGTTTATTTCATTTTATCTATTTTCATTTAATCTTTTATGTATTCGATTTTTAAGTAACGTGTTAAATTGTTTTTGGTGTTTTGTTTTTTTAGTATGTTACGAGTTTTATTAATTTCATTTAATGCCTGACTATTTACAATGTAGTTTTGTGCTGTTTGAATAGTAATAGCATTTATTCTGAGCTTCACGTGTGGAGGGTGCTGGAATTTCAATTGTAATATTCCTTTTTTAAAAACTTTCAACGCTTCATTAGCGCTACTAATTTAGATGAGATTTATGCAGGGTGCCAGATGATTGTCACACCAAGATGAATAGGATGCTTCTGTTCTAAACTCTTCTAAATGTTTTGTTACACGCGTTTCAAGTTTTGTGACCTTCATCAGCTGAACAATGTTTATTTCCTCATATTTTCCTATATATATATATATATATATATATATATATATATATATAACACCGCCAGTAAAACTACATAAAACTCTAAAAAATCGAGGCTACTACACGAAACTAAAAAAGAAAACAAAGGTTCTGGACAATCAAAAGAATAACTTTAGACAAAGTACAAAATCAAAAGTATTGTAACCTCAAACTCAAGTATATATCTTAACATACAAGAAGAATGATTGAGAACTTTTTACAGAAATTACAAGAAATCTAGACATACTTAAGAATGATAAAATGAAAAATATACTAAAAACAACCAACTACACTCATCCTTAGTACTCACACCTTTTAGTTACATCTATAACCCCATAGATGGTTTTGGACATTGTCTCCAAATTAGATTCCCGTAAGGCTAGTGTTGGCGACGGAGTAACAGACGTTGTCTTGGAGAAATGTGCTCCTATTATGGCAGCTGCTCTCTCCAATCCATATAACTATTGCCTCACTGTCCCTTGCTTTCCAGCCTTTTGGAAGTCCTCATCTGTTGTCCCTGTCTTTGAGAACACAAATGACCCTTTTAACCCATCTAACTACCGTCCTGTATGTCTCCTGGGGAAGGAAATGGCTTGTAAACTTTAATACCTCTAAATCGAAACTGCCTTCAGTTACTCACTATTTTGATCTCTCTTTGCCTCACATCAGGAAATCTGATGCCCAACTCCACGAGAGCTCCGCTCTACGCTGTCCACTCACCTAAAGTGGAACAACTACATTGAATCTATAGCGTCATCTACTGCAAGGAATGTTGGTTATCTGTATCGCGACAGAAGGTTTTTTTCTCGCCTGAGCCAATCCGTCAAATCTAAAATTAATACTACTGTCATATTTGGTCTGGTGCTCCCGCTATTCATCTCGAGGTCCTCGACAAAATCCAGAGGATATGCATCATGGTTGATCGTGATCTGGCGTCCCGTCTGCAGACGCTATCTCAAAGACCTACTCTGCTTTCCTCTAATGATAACTGCTCTGATGAGCTATTTCACTGGTTTCCAAACTGCATGGATTTAAGCATGTTACTAGGTTGGCATTTCAGTCCCCCTTTTACTATCAAAACGACTCAATGTAGCCATCTCTTCTCTTCAAACAGCTTCATATCTCGCACCTGCTGTCTGTGGAACAGACTTCTTATCACTTTTCTTCGGAAGCCTTGATCTTGATCTCTGTCCTTCTCTTTGTCCTTTTCCCAGACTCTCCTCTTTAATCTTATTCTCGAATTCTGTAACCCATTGCCTCCTAGTTGCATCCCCGCCTTACTTGGGGAAGATGCGCTTTAAAATATTAAAAGCAAACGCCAATCAAAAAAATCTAAAATGCACTTTGACCTCATCCATATTTAGCCAGCACACAATGCACAACAGGTAACAAAAATATGTGCGGTTTGTGATATCATTATAAAAAGGGGACTCCTACACTTTTGAAAAACGAAACAATGATATTCGGAATAAATAAAAATTTCAACTGTAACTCCAAAAATGTGATTTCTGCATAGATGTACATAAAATTCAACATGTCATATATAGGTATCAACCAAGCACTAAAGAAAAGGCTTTACATTTAAAAACATGCAACATTACCAGACAAAAGAAAAGTATTTTTATCATAACACATATACTAAGGAAGGTAAGGTAAATATAAACTTATGCTAATATCTGAAAGAGAAAATTATTACCTACAAATATAAGAAAAACAAAACTTCATAGACAATGTTAAAACAGCACTAAAACGATCACAATCCAGCAGACATAAACACAGAACATACACACATAATGGACAAATAAAATGGTCGGACGACACACACACATATACACACAAGTATCTATGCAGAACGAATATATAGACACATAATGTCAAAAACAAACACAATAGACTACCTACAAGCACGCAAACGAACCCTACGCAACACAGGAATTGCATGTATA
Organism: Acanthosepion pharaonis; assembly: GCA_903632075.3. NCBI lineage: Eukaryota > Metazoa > Mollusca > Cephalopoda > Sepiida > Sepiidae > Acanthosepion > Acanthosepion pharaonis. The sequence continues at coordinate 712,834 of CAHIKZ030000347.1, forward strand.
TTTTTTGTGTGTTTATATATATATATATATATATATATATATATATATATATATATATATATATATATTCCTTATAATAAAACAGTATGAAGAAGGGATATACATACAAATAACAGCAAAAACAGACAGCACACACAATACAAATACGTGGAGATAGTTCTAAGAAGATACAGAAGGTCATAAAAAGATAAGATGGAAGATCTTCTTCCTTTGCAATTTCTCTGACCAATTGATTTCTTACCAATTAAGCAGAAGAATACTTTCGCTACCTGCCCAAGAAAAACTTTGGTTAATACTACGCAAAAGGAAAATGGTTAAATATGGGAAAATATTTTAATTCCTTTTAATAATATGTGGAAATAAGTACTCTTTGCCTGATGAAGGTCTCGAGACCGGAAACACTGTAGCAAAAATATGGAAAATAAAGTATAATATATATTTAGAAATATCCGCATTATAACCAAAACCTTTTGCGGTTTCTTTCCTCCCTTTAATATATACACTTTTTTCTTGTTACAACAACTATAAACTCTCCCATATATATATATATATATATATATATATATATATATATATATATATATATATATATATATATATACGGGAACTGGGAGAAAAAAATTATCACTAGCAGACACAAAAGGCAATCGTTACACATAAGAAACCATAAGTTAATTTAATCCCATTAAATAATATGTGCAAATAACCATTCTTCGCCTGTCACAACAAAAGCCGAAAAACATGTAAGTAAAATATGGAAAATTAATTAAAATATATATTTGGAAAAAAATCTGCCTTATAACCAAACACTTTTGTGACTTATCTCACTCTCACTCAGTCCGTTTAAAAGTTTTCCGATTCAGTATCTAATAATTGTGCTTAAATTGAAAAAACTCTTGGTCCCATAGCGAAGAGATCATCTGAATAATTACGATGAAAAAGTGGCAATGTCATTGTAACCGAAACGCCATATTGTTTAATCTTCTTGGATTTCATCAGGGAGTTCTCGATAAATAGCAGGGGAACCGGATTATATGTTGAAGCAGTATTGAAAGCACTCATGTAATTGATGCATAACAGTAATATAAAATGGATATTATACAATGAATGTTTCACATAAAATTTCATATAGTAATTAGATTTCACAATACGGATTGTTACTGTGCTCTGCATAACCATTTTATCACACATAAAAGCAACATTAGACGCACATACAAAGCCAATAATACGACCCCACAAAATTAATTTATACATATACATGTTCATTTGTGCCTACGTATATATATATATATATATATATATATATATATATATATATATATATATATATATATATATGATTAAACAAAATTAAAGACCTATCTTCTGCTTTCAATTGAATAATTCATACATAGACCTGCCGAATAGAGATAAAAACATTGATTGTATATTCAATCACATCAATCAGCAGCGTTATAAACATCACATTAATGTCAATAATACTAAATGAATAATTGCATAATATATTTTCAGATTCTTGAGAGTTCAGCAAAGAACAAATAAATGTATAGAACGGAGTTCGTCGTTGTGCTGAGGTCAAGTACATTCATCATTGTAAGTTAATTAAAATGGTATAAAATCATTTAAAGCTTAATTTCACAACTACGTGGGATGTTTTAATAACTCAGTATATCATGGCTGCAATATAAGAAATTAATACAAGATTCAGCAAAGAAAAAAGCAAAGTATTATAGCGGACATCTTAATATTGGACGAAACAAAATATAGAATACTAAAATGGGAAGTTCCAGAATAACAAAAAGCGTATTTTCGTGCTAGTAAATGCGTAGATAACTGAAATGTAAAATCGCCGGCTACAATCAAATGACTAAATATTAAGTGAAAATTATTGAAGTACAAGTAAGAATATAATAAACTGTTTATTTAATCGATAACAAGCTTGAAGGAAAAGAAGAGTAAACTGTAGTTTAAAAAAGAGATCAACATTGAATAAAATACATTCAAGATAAGATGACACTTGAATAGCAACGAGAAATGGCGATATACCGAAATTCTGGTTATGAAAGAAAGAATATATGAATAACAATCCAAGCCAGGGCCTACTCAAACATTCTGGAGGTATCTCACCCTGTTTGATCATGTTTTCACTCGTGTAGCCGTATTCAGCACAACTGGCTTATTACAGGTTCCTGAGGTTTTGATTTCTGATTTGTCCTTCTCACAGACCGGTTGCCACCAAAAGACCTCCAACTGTTTACCTATCATTTCCCCATGGATATTAGCATGTAGGTAAAATGTAACGAACTCTAATGAAATTTTAACACGGCTCCACGATTCTTCAACCCGTACCTTTATTTATATTTACACCTAGAATAAAAATAGTATGCAATGAATATATAAATGACTGGTGAAATTTTTGTGACTTATATAATTATCAATATATTCAAAATTACTTATAAATATAATAATAAAATTGAGAAAGATATTGTTACATCTCCTAAATACAAAATCAATACGCTATATAACAAAATTGAACCTTAAAATTGGGATAAAAATAACAAAAAAACACTTTGTGACATCACTTAGAAGTGATATATCTGTAGAACACTAAAAGTTTTAAAATGCAAACAACAGAGAAATTATAAAAATATATAATCTAAATATATAGGTAAAACCCGACTCGGCTTGAAGACAGGATAAAATACACAGGAAGACAAGTCTGAACGTTATCCTCGATAAACCTGTAATTTGAAATGTTAATTATACCAATTATTCGCTTCTTTTCTAGTTTCTGTATAATTATTGAAAACAAGTGTTTTCTTCTGTCTAAAGCGTTGACAACCCAAGTTAAATTCTTATCAAATATACTCACAGTCCTTCTGTAGGTTTCTTTATTCTTTTTGATCTCATTGAGTTTAGTTGTTTTTACCACATTTCCTACAGATTAATCTTAAGATTTAGCATCTTTCTTTAAAATTGTTCCATCTTTTTCTTTATAAATTGTCATTTTTACATTCTGTTTTTCCAGTTATTGATTTACTTATAATTCTTTAGTATTTACTTGACTGTCGCGTGGCCTCTAAATCTCGCTGTACCTTTTATCCAACTCAGCGAAAACAGAGACAGAAAACTAATGAAAAGACATATATGTTACAGTTTTTTGTGTATATGCTGTGTAACTAGTGAGCCAATCAAAATACCCTGACTCACTTTATAGTCTACCAATAGAAGGTTGACCAATCAGAAGCCGTAGAACTTGGCATAAAATATTAGGCCACTGTAATAATTTCTGATGTTAAAAGATTGCAAGAACATGTCACTGGAATGAAAGTTACACTTCCAAATGATTTAAAATATTGTGACACGTGTATTAAAGGGAAAATGACTTAAACTTTGTTGCCGAATATTCAGGGCTTATGATATACTTTCTGAAAATAAATTTGATACCCTGCAAGCTACAAAAATCTATTTATCCGATAACTCCCCGCATGGAATATGAAAAATAATTCGGACAGATAATGGGGGAGAATTTACTTCAGATGCTTACAGAAACCTCCTAATAAATGAAGACATTAAACATGAGAAAACTTGTTCTTATTCTCCACATAAGAACGGAGTCGCTGAACGGAGTTGGAGGACACTATTTGAAATGGCTAGATGCTTGTTAATCGAATCTAAGTTACCCAAAAATCTGTGGGTTTATGCATTAAACACAGCGGTATATGTAAGGGTAAAACTAGATCAAAAAAGTGAAAGGGGCATATTTATTGGGTATGATAAGCCAAGTCCAGCCTATATGATTTAGTTTCCACAAACTAAAACGATGAGGAAGATTAGATGCGTCAGATTTACAGATTCCTTTGAGCGAGGGGAGAAACCCGAAAAAAAAAGAATATTAATTGCGAGGAACTAGTCCAACCCGAACTAGTATGAATCAATGTAATATTTGTAACATCAACTGTTGTTATGCGGTACAATGTATCTCAAAGAACTACCAAGAAGCCATACATTCTGTCAATACCATAGCGGCCATGCCAAAAATAAAAGAAAAATGAAGAAATTTAAGCCAAAAATAAAAGAAAATGAAGAAATTTAATCTTTAGTATTAAGGAACACTTTTTGAATCAAAACGCCCCGGATGATAGAAATATCATCGGCAGCCGTACTGTAAAGCGAACTTAGAATGGATCACCAGTCTACAAGGTTCGTTTTATAGCTAACGGATTTTCATTGATATAAAGCGGGGGACGACTTATGTAGAAATCTTAAGTCTTAATTGATGATAGAAATATCATTGGCAGCCGTTGGGTTTACACTGTAAAGCGAACTGAGAATGGATCGACAATGTGCGATTCTCGTTTTTGTAGCTAACGGATTTTCATAGATATATGGTGCAGATTATAAGAGAAGGGGAGATGACTTATGTAGAAACATTAAGTCTTAATTAGAGTTTGATGCAAATGGATGCCCATATGAATGTTAAAGGAGCTTATTTCTGAATGCTACCATCGACTATGAAATATATATCGAACCACCAGAAGGTTTTGAAGAAAGGTGATAATTATGTATGGAAACTTAAAAAAATCACTATTTGGACTCAAACAGAGTGGAAGAACATGGAATAATTTAATCCATTGTTATTTAATTAGACAATAATTTCAATCTCCCCAAGTTGACCCATGTCTATACACGAGAACATTTAATAATGAAATATTAGTAATTCTGGTTATTTGGGTCGTAAATATGTTAATTGCATCAAAGAGTGAAGCCGCTCTATTAAAAATCAAAAATTCTCTAGAAATGAGGTTTAAAATGACCAATTTAGGTCGACTATCATGGTTTCTTGCTATACAGTTAGAATTTAAAGACAACAGTATTTCAATGAATCAATCGAGATACATTGAAAGGCTCTCATCTAAATTCAGCTTGCAAAATTATAAAACGAAAACTACTCCATGTGAATTGGATTTAAACATAATTATAAATAATGCTGATGGTATAGCGGCGTGTGAGAATGAATACAGAACATTGGTCGGAAGTCTTATTTACATGATGACATCAACCAGGCAAGATAACTGCTATACGGTTACTAAGTTGTTCCAAAACTTAAATAAACCAGGGACTGTACATTTAACAACTGTTAAGCAAGTAGTACGTTATCTGAGGTGGACTAAGTATCGGTGCCTAGTATTTTGACAATCCAATAAACTATTAAAATTGGAAGCATTTTGTGATGCTGATTGGGCCAATTCACCAGACCGTAAGAGTATAGCAGGCTATTGCTTTAAGCTAGCAAATAGTAACCCAATAATCAGCTGGAATTAAGAAACAGCGAAAGATTTCACTTTTTACTTGTGAAACTGGATGTATTGCATTGGGAAAAGGAACACAAGAGGTTATTTTTCTTAAATTGATAATAAAAGCAATTACAACACTGGCAATAACTGAGCCAATAATTATTCACGGCGACAATCAGGGCAGTATTGCTTTAGCTAGAAATTCAATATTACATTAAAGACCAAATCATATCAATATCAAATATCAATTTGTTAGGGAACAAGTACAAAAGAAAACAATACAAATTGAATACGGGAAATAATATGGCGGATATATTTGTAAAAAAAAATTACGAAATTGAAACTATGGGCGTTTGGCTTCTGCAATATTTAGTGCTGACATCTTGGGTCCTTATTGGTCCTGGGCAAGACATAAAACTGCATCCATTAAGTCCCTATAAGGGCCTGGGTAGGATGTAAAACTGCATCCATTAGTTACTGTCCTAAGAAACGTCAGTTCAGTTTTTGGTATGAATGTAAGTCCTTAGTTTCGGGGTATAAATCTAAATAGTCCTACTTTTAGCCCAATCCTCTTCTAATGACCCTCAGGATCACTCTGACCCGGAGTGATAGTAACTGTTTTAATGGGTCCCAGCTATGGATAAAATAACAATGTTTCACTTTTTAGTGACTCTCTGGATCACTCTGACCCGGAGCGATAGTAACTGTTTTAATGGGTCCCAGCTATGGGTAAAGTAACAATTCTTTCCACTTTTTGCTGTGATCGCAATCTAAACTTATAATATTGTTATTCATGTTTTATTGACCCGAAGTACTTAACTGTGAACAAAGTGATATGACTAATTTTTATGGATATTAATTTTCAAGAAAAATAAAAAATATAAAAAAAAATAAAAATTTGGAATACTAAAGTATTTGTTACATATTAATATTAACTTTAAAAAAAAAAAATAAAAAAATACAAAAAAATTAATTTTTGGAATTAAAGTATTTATTGACTTTACTAATATTTTGAAGGACGATTCGATAATATACCCAAAATAAGGGGAGGGGGTTGTCTATATACTGTGTAACTAGTGAGCCAATCAAAATACCCTAACTCACTTTATAGTCTACCAATAGAAGGTTGACCAATCAGAAGCCGCAGAACATTGTATCCGTCGTGTATAAAGGCGGCCATCTCTGTTTTCCTACCGGAATGACCAGAGCCAATATGTCAGGCGAACATGACAGAAGGAAGAACTACGCTCTGCTACTTTGCTGCGATATCAACTGCTAACCTGAATTACGTTTTCCTACTGTCTCCGAAATATTCACTGCCAAATTCTGGATTCTATACTCGAAGACGACCGTCATGAAAATGTCTAACATTGTGTCTAACAATATACATATATATATGAACAGTGTTATACAGAGACGCTTAAAGCGAAAAGGAAGCAAAGATTGTAAAAGGATACAAGAGATTTAATGGAAATTAAATAGTTGTTTAATCCGATGTGTTTTAACACTTCGTTTAAAATTATCGGTTCGAATCCTAGCGGAGGTCATATATTCTTTAATAAGTTTCCTCGAATGTTCATGCATGTAGATAAAGTAAAATACAGAGAGAGAGAGAGAGAGAGAGAGAGAGAGAGAGAGAGAGCGATGAAGATTGAAGACTAGAGATGGAATTTCCTGCCGAAAGATCAACTGTTTCATTTACAGCTCTTGAAGGGATATTTTATTTCCTTCATTTTCTATCATTCATTACCCTTTTTCTTAGTAAACTCATTTCTCTTTTGGCATTTATTACTTAAAGCCCTTTTTTAATTCATTGCTTCCATTCTCTTAACTTTTCATTTTATTATTATATTCTCATTTATGTATTATGTTGCATCATACGTAATGTATTTGTACGATTTCATGATTTCTTTTTAAGTAAATATCATAGGAATGAATTTTAATATGTCACTCGGTATTGATAATAAACTACTGTTTAAATTGTACGATCATTTTAAATTGCTGCTTTCATTCCGCACAACAATATGTTATGATATATAAAAAAATATTATATGTATATGAAGTGCGTCTAATTATACGGCATTTAAATAGAAAAAAAAGGAAAAATTCTGAATAAATATTAATTTATCACTTTACAATATTAAATGATGCGTGTTGAAAAATTTAAATGTGGACATTAAGACTAGGCAACGCAAACACGTCATCAAATCCGCATCAATTAATTGAAGAGTAAATCTTAAAAACTAATGTTTGGTTTCGTTTGTTTAATGGCTTACCAGCTTCTTATCGGTCATTTCACAGGGAAATTTAAATTTCTTTGGAGCTTTGGATTTTCTTTTCTTTTAATTTTTACTATTAACATCTATTGCTGGCATTTTTATAATGAAAATGTTTTTTTTTCATAATTTCATATTGTTTGCATCCCAGTTATCTGGCCATAGCTGGGACCCTAACAGGTATTACCACTCGGGCCAGGATGGACACCTGGGAACAATAACAATAAGCGTTGGATTCATCCTCCTATAAAACCTCCAATCGCACAATCAGAGACCTTGTTGACGGATGTAGTTTATCGTCATACCTAGGGCGGAAAAATAGAGTCGCATTATTAGCAGTTTGCACTACACAAGGATTCCAACGTAGACTCAGTTAACATGTCAAACGCAATCAATTAATCGTAGAATAGTTTTGTGCTTGTAGTTAAGACCAACACTATAAAATGCATTAAACAAAAAGGTGATTCATTTACTTAAATACACTTGTAAGATTGGAAATTACATATGAATATCATGAATGACATCGAACATATTCAGAAATTCTTAACTGTTTAAAAATGGCTCTGAGCGATATGAATCTGTGGGTATTTGCGAAAAGTTCACTTCTTCCATCCTTGTGGAATGGCGCTACATAATTACCAAGAACAGTACCAAATCACAGATACAACATCACGTGAAGAATTTCAACAACTGCAACTACTAAAATGGATATCACATGTAACTGGAAGAGTAAATAATGGCGTAATCAAGATTTCCACACTATTTCAAAGAAATGTTTAGAACGGAATCCGCTGTCATTACTAGCAAGAAAACAAAGAGAGAAAAATATACAGAAAAGAAATTAATTCTGATTATAAGCCATGTAAATCTTCATGTATGAGTGCTTTCTTCTACATATATTAATCCTACACAGGGTCCAAAATACACACTTGGTAGATAATTACTGAAGGAGCATGTTGTGTGAACGGTAATTATATGAGATAAGAAGCCCAGTTTATGAAGATATAAAGAAAAGATAATAGTTAACAATAGACTTGAACAGGTTAAGAATTTAGTAGTAAGGAAGGCATAATCTTGAATGTCTGTTTCATAAAGTACTGGTTCTTTGGAAAAATGCTGTTCGGAGTGGAACAATTTATTCACTGATTGTATAGAAAAAATGTGAATGGGTCGCGGCGCGTCTTACAGGAGACGGTGGGAGTTGGAGGAACTAAGGAAATTAGCTCGCTTCAAAATTATCCATGTAGAATTACGAGTGGCTTGCAGATTTTCGTTTCTAGGAAAGGGGTTATAGATTAGAAAGTAATTAATCACCAACATGGCAGCGTAGACGCTTTTGAATTCTGTCAAGATTGAAAAGTGAATATTAGGAAACTCCAGCCAAGATATGGCAAAGTACTTCATTTTCGGTTTGCTCTGTTTGTTCTAAAGTTAAACATAGCAAACAGAAGGAGTCATGTACTTATTGGACCTCCAAAATCTTTATCGATGTCTATACAAATTCCAATGTCCCCCCATAAGAGATAACACTTTCATCCTGATACACATAAAATCGGAGCCTGGTTAGTGCTACGATTGTTATGGATATATCATTCTTCTAAAACATACATCAATGCCTAAACGCACAGGAAAACATATTTCTGGTATATTTGCACACATATTCCTGATTCTGAAACATCATTCACCGGTCACTTTATCATGTACGCATATCTAGAACCGGGTTAAATTAACATTTGAATATAGAACAGTCTCATTTCTTTTTTGTAATGGTTTTGACGTTGTTTCATATGCACTCATTCAGAATTTGGTTCCATGTGGTTATTTTGACATTCGGAATTTATTCTCGATTACATGGATACGTATCAGTATTTTAAACTTTTATTTCTACTAAATTCCAAAGTTTTTTCATAGGATTGACGCCGGTGACTGGGAAGACGAATTTAACAAGGAAACGCCTTGACTATTTCTCTTGGTATGATCTGCCACATTATCTAATTTCTGCTACGTTCCAACTCTTAATGAAATTAGATATCTGATTTACTTTGTGGCATTTTACGGCCATTGCTTGGCGCTAACTGTTCAAATTATTTACATTACATATACGTAGAGTATAGTCACAATTTTTGTTGTTTCGTTTAGGCTATTGCACACTCGTGTATTCATCACGTGACCATCGATAGGGTTGACGCTTCTTCTCTATGATTTTTCATCAACATGGGAATTCAACCCACAGAATTACTGCTCACTGGAATATTTTCTTTCTATGAACATTCTTTGTAAAATCTGGAGATATTTGTCCAGAAAATTCAGAGTAGTTCTGCTACTTGTGAAATATTCAGTCGCGTATTCTTTTACTACGGCCATGCTTCGTTCAGATTCAGTTTTAAAGGTTTATTTCCCATATTAATGCTGGAAACTTACTGAAGCTGATCGATATGGTCACTTTTAAAATCCTATGTTTAGAAACTTGCTGCTATAACATTTGCTGATTAGAAGTTGTATAAAAAGAACATTTGCTGACTTGTACTACGTGCACATTTCATTTTACTCATAGTAATTATTGCACAAGGCTCAAGGAATTTTAGCATTAAGCGGGTGGGCTGAAAATTGCATAGGCTGAATATGAAGAAGTTGTTATAGACGTCTGAAATATTGCATACATTGATATCAACTTATCTTATTAACACCTCTATTGTTTCATTCGAGATCAACTGATATTTGACCGCTCAAAGAAAACATCAAATGTATTAAGTAGCTAGTTCTCTTGAAAAGGGACAAGATTTGGTAACGTAGTGTTACCAAGCATTATCAAAAAGCCTCACTTTTCTGAGAAAATATCAAATGAATACCATCAAATGGGCCCCACCATTAATTGAGAGTACTATGCCAATTTGCTGAATTATGAAAGTCTATAAAAATCAAACACAGAGAAAAAACGATGAAAGGTAACTTGCTTCATTAGAACACTTCTCAGCACACAATTCCTTTGCTTTTGTTGTGTGTTAGTGTGGCTTGGAAATGCTACTAATTTGAATACCATGAGAACAGGTATCTCAATAAAGATATCACCATATCTGCATTTTTTAAATTTTTTGACTAACGTGATGGTCTTCTTTGAACAGTCAAATGTGAAATTACATGGAAAGAAAGGAACTATGTAGTTATTAAAACTACAGAGTTGAAATTAATCTATGCAAGACTTTTCAACACTTGCATCATTTCTATGAATTTTTAAGCCCACCATCTTCAGTTGACTGGCTTTTGCTTCATAACATTTATAGGGACATCACATTATTAAAGATTAGACAGAAAAATATAATTATTGTGGTTGCCGTATTAGTCGAAGAGCACAATAACTTTATTAAGTTACGCGACTGACCCAGCAAGCCGATGACAATCATGCTACAGATAACCGAAAACGGGTTGCAAAACCTAACTGTAATAAATTGAGAAAGTTGGTGTAGCTAAATAAAGATATAGGAATAGCACTTAGAGAAATTGAACGTAAATGTAAATATTCGAAAATTTTATTAATATTTTAATTATATATATATATATATATATATATATATATATATATATATATATATAACAAACGAAGTAATATCCACAGTTCATAGCATTATTTTTTTAAAATTACTCAATAAAAAATAGAGCAATATATTATTATTATTATATGTTTATTGAAAGAGATTAGCATAAAACCATATTTAAATCTCTACACAAATGCTTCTTGTTTCAATAGCATGATTGTACTTCTTCAGGCGATTGTAGGTAACTGGTGATTAAATGATATTTACGGAAATGTAAAAACAAATTCTTACCTCTTTTCCGAAAGTTAAAGGTATGAACATAAGCGTGAAATTAAAAATAAACTTGTGTTTACGTCTTGACTAACCCAATTAGTGTTTCTTGTGAAATGGAAAAATAACTCACCCACCTCCACCCTCTGATCTTCCTTTTCTATTTAGCTTAGATCTGATATTGGTTAATCAAAACATACCAAAAATCTATTTTTATTTCTGACTTTATGTTCATCCCCTTTAAACTTTGGAAAAGAGGTAAGAATTTTTTTTAAATATACTTAAATATAATTTTGTATAATGTATATATATATATATATATATATATATATATATATATATATATATATATATATATATATATATATATATATATATATATACATATTTGGGAATTTCTAAAAAAGTAATGGAATGTTATTTAGTAATATTAAATATTTTTATCTCATTCAAATGTATGTTTAATGCTAACCTATATTTAATACCCTTATGCACACAAATATCGGCATCAACTAAAAATAATTTTTAAAGTGCTTAAAATTTCAAATGAATAAATAAAAATCTATTATTTCTTTCGAAATTATTTTTTTACTATTCGAATACGAAACTCGTCGTCAAACTTAAATGACACATAAGGAGTTGATATACAGTTAAAGAAAGAAATCTTTCAACGAAACAGCGATTATGAAATTTCAGGTATATAAAAGGGAAAATTGTGCAGTATGTAGAATTGCTTAATCATGACGCTTTCCTTAGTCTATTTAGGTAAAGCACGTTCTGTGTAATGGCGGTTTCCTCTGTAAATGGAGACGTAAGATCGAATTCTGCTCTTATTCTCTAAGGAGTTTTTTATTTATTTTATTTAATGAAATATTTCGAGAAATCCTGCCAGTAGGCTAAATAAAACACTGTCCAAAATAGAACGAGCGTCTACTGAAATGTGGGTATCCACTAAAAAGACTTATAACTTATTACTTAAGATCTACACAACGTCTCTAAGAAGTTTAATCATGAGTATGAACATAAGTCTTCAGCAAAATAATGACCTTCTGAAAATTGTATTTTAATTCTCTACTATTAAGGAAGCATCAAATTGTCAGCACAAGATTACGATATTGAACTAGGTAAAGAGGATAGAACCATTTATATTATGAATGAATTTGACAAACTTAGCATCACAGTAAACGCTTTGGCTACTTTTGGAGTAATGCGATATTTTTATCCCAATGTGTACTCGGTAAAAGGTCTAATATCCCCTTAATGTAGAGCGTTATAGTGTGGTATTGTATGAAAGTAAGAAAGGTTAAGAGATGTCCATGAGACTAGACAGGAATTTTCACGGTTAACGGCCTTGAAGATGTCAAGATTGTAGTGATTGGTACAGAATCCTGTTGATAATATTTCACAAAGGAAAATAATAATTCATCATCCACAAGGTCATGTATGTGCTTTTGTATTTTATCAAGAAAGGAGAGTGGGAAACTCCAACCAAGATATAGTAGCAATACTCTGTTTGTGGACTGACTTGACCTTTGTAATTATAGAGAATTCCATGGGACTTCAATTACTTAGATGTGCGGTAAAAGAAAGCAACAATTTGTCTAGAAGGTTTCGGAACAGACCAGTTGACGTCTGGTTAAAACTTATGGCCCAGTAGAAATTCAAAACGAGGCGACATTTTGAGAGAACACCTCTTCATTCTGATAAAGGAAAATTCAAGGTCGACTACTTCAGTATATATTGAAAGGAGCGATGTAGTTTGAGCCGTACTGCATTGGAAACTTTCCGAAGTCGCTGCAAAATGTTCTAGACGCCAAGTGCAGCTACGCGCAAGGACTCCTGGCATAGGCTGAAAAGAGAGAAATTGGATACCGTAAACTCTGGAAGACACACACACACAAACACACACACATACATATACATATATATATATATATATATATATATATATATATATATATATATATATATATATATATGCTAAATATGACCTATTCTTTTAGCAAGACGTAAACAATTTGTTCATAAAATTTCACTAAGTTCTATTGAGAGCGCTCATATGAAAGTGTAATTGGACCACTTTTATTGCTATTCCATTTATAAAACATATTGCCTCATTTCTCCGTGCGAACATAAAGCAAAGTATCATCTTTTTCCACGAGTAATTTTTTTTTTTTGGTGTTTGTAAAAAGCAAATCTATCAAATTAGGTACGAAACGTAAGCCTGTTGTGTAAGAGAAAAAAAAACATGAAAAAATAATAAGAGTAGTAAAGAGGACATCGGATCATGTTGTTTACAACTACAGACAGACGATCTATATACAAGGTTAAATACGCTTATTCTCTGCTTCCTTTAGATTGTGTCCTAATTTGGCTCGGTAAAACACAAACACACAGACAAACATATGCCAACAGTTACACACACACACATATATATATATGTGTGTGTGTTTGTACGTGTGTGTGTTTGTACGTGTGCGCAAAAAATTGGGCTGTGTATATGACAATGCGATGAACAATCATTGAATATTAATTGAATTTGAAACGAAAACTTGGCTGAGTACACTATTTTCTTTTGATTCCTCCTTTGCTTGTTCCCTCAATCAATAGGACTCATATATTTGAGTATATCAATTCTTTAGCCGGACTGAAAAATAATAATCAATTAGACTCTAAGTATAAAAACAGAGTTTTTTTTTTTTCATTTCCTTTTTATATTTCTTCTTCAGAAGACAATATTTCCTCGGATGAATTGGTTCAATTTTTTATGTTTATTGATGTAGACCTCCATGGATATTCAGTCTATATATATTTTTCTTATAAAGCTAACAATTGTCTTGGGAAAAGATTTCGTTTTACACTATACATCATTATATACTCTGGCCATATGTACTATTAACACAGTAGAAGTGATTTTAATAGGATATGATAAGAATTTTGCCTGCATTTTCCATTTTACGCAGCTATTGCAAGTATGCCAGTTTTTAAGAACTCTTTCATTAAATTAATTTGAATCGGCCTGATTTGTCCTGCCTAAAACAACAAACTGTATCGGTCAATGTAAAATACAACACAGTATAAAATCTCAGAAAGTATAGAAGAAATTCTCGGCTGGGTGAACCGACGACAACTAACCACTAGTCCCTCATCTCTCTCTCTCTCTCTCTTTAACCATTTCTCCTCTTTCATCTTCCCTCCCCATTTCCAATCTAATGTATACGTCAGGTGTATTTTCTCCATTTATGGAGATTTTGATCATAAGAGATGAACATCTCGGTTTTCACGAAATAAATTTATAAATCAATTGAATAATTAAAGTCCCCGTCGTCTTATTATCATTATAATGCTCTGTAGTCTACATTGAGCTCTGCCAGTCATAAACTGTAATATATATATATATATATATATATATATATATATATATATATATAATATACCCTTGGGAAAGGTATGAATCCTCTTCATCTCCTTCCAGCTATGGGTAAAATAGCAGGACAGACTGGGTTCTATAGCCTTGGATGGCAACTGGTCTAGGAGAAGGACAACTCTGAATTCAAAACCTGCGGAGGGTCGTTTGGGAACCTTGTGGCATTTGGTGCACCAGGTTTCTGTATTCGTCCCTCCAAAAAGTGTGGCTGGTCCTGCACGAGGCCTTCACCACTATAATCAAATCTCATGTGCCGATGTCGGGATGTCGGTTTCCTGGAAACTTATCGGCCTGACCCTCATACGTCGAACTCGACGGGAGAGTCGATTATATATATAATTATCCGAGACAGTTAGTCTAGGGCTGAGGAGGACTGGAATTGTTGATAGTAATCTGAAATGCCCACATGTGGTAATTTTGGATTTTGTGTATGCTTTTATAGTAAAATCATTGAGATCTGTCTGTGGATCATTTTTAATATCTGATCTTATTAGGATCCATCTGTATTATATAACAACGGATCTATTAACTGTACTGTACTATATATATATATATATATATATATATATATATATATATATATATATATATATATATATATATATGAGTGTGTGCGTGTGCGTGTATAAGCAGTGTAGACAAAGTTATCAACAGCGAAATCTCAAGTGAATTACTGTTGGAACGCAGACTAAGTACTTTTTTCCATAAAAATAACAAACATTAAAATATATTTTATCATACCAATTGTGCTCCAAACCAGTCAGCCAAAGATAGCTTCGCACCCGAGATTTGGCTTCTCCTATAGATGGGGACCTAACTTCCGATCCTGTGAGAGACCACGATTTTTCCAAAGTGCATTAATTGTTATACGTATTACACTTTTAAAGTTATTTTTTTACTAAATATCTGAATTATTCTATATTATTTTATCTGTAGCATTTATATCCTTTACAATCTTATCCAGGCGTTTCTTGAATTAATACATAAAGTTTACTAATTCTGAGAAATGACTTAGATAGTTTTGTAGTCTGGGCCATTAATATTACTTAAATAATATCTAAATTAAAAGTTTAAAAATTGTAATTTATATATACTTTGATATGGAAAAATTTTTACTTACTATGAGTAATTATCCTTCTTTTATAAAGTAATATAGTCTAAATTAAAACTAACAATGAAAATATTTTAAAATTTTAAAGTGGTAATTTTAAAATTGAAATTAAAATTGTAGTAAAATAAAATGAATTCTAACCTAAATTTCTTTTAAATAATACTACACGCATTAAAAAGAATCCAAAAATAACACCTATAATAAAATAAAATTAATATGAAATACCATAAGATGTAAGCTTTTGAATGACCCATGTCCTCAGTACTTACATGTGGAATATTATAATACTAGGTTTATATATAAAATAAAAGTTTACTGAATCAGTGAAATTAAGTAACCATTTCTGCTGTCATAGTCATATATAAAAAAAAAAAAAAAATGTAACCTCATATACATACTTAAACTTAATGTTAAAATAATCCTACATAATATAATGGATTCTAATACATTTAACTGTTCTTAGAAAGAATATAGCAAAATAAAAATTAAAAAGGAAAATATTTCAAATCGTAGTTAAATAAAAAGTATTAGAAAAAAAAATCTTTAAATTTAAAAAATGACGTTGAAATTTTTTTACCGTTAACAATTTTTTTTTTTTTTTTTTTAAATTCAGACGACATCCATTCAACTGATGTCAGGTTTCATTGTAAAATACATCCCTACCCCTTACCAAATTGTAGCTAATAACTGATACAATGATAATGACATAAGGAAAATCTAGACACCCCTTGTTCAATTTGAGTAGAATATTCTGTAACCATGGAAACGTGATTTTAGCTGTGTCTTTAAAACCCGGTAATTTTTAAAAAGTTACTCCAAAATTCGCTTGAAGATGAAATGGAACTAATGCTTTTAATTTAATTGCAAAATTAAATTAGGGGTTTTTAGCTTCTATTTTTGAAACATGGTTGGAACTGTGTAGCGAAAATAACCATATTTTAAATCAATTAATTTATAATATATATATATATATATATTGAACAATAAAATTTATTAAAAAATTAAAATCTTCAGACACATTCAGTTGTATATTAATATTCCTTCGTTTTTATTATTATTTCATTTAGATTACTCGACTAGATTCGGCCAGCATGGTCATCATCAGGAGAAAAAGTATTTTCTGCTTGCTGGTAGCAGCGAACTACAAAAATTAATGTCGTGATGGAGAAAATGAACTTTAGTCTGTATTTATCATTTGTTTTGTTTTTTATTTGTTTGAACATGAATTTTGGTCAGCATTTTTGTTGGTCAAACAGTCACTTTTAAGGTGTTATTTAACAATAAAGCTTGATGGAACCATGCTGCTCTGAATTCTCTTGGTCATTTTGACAGTGTTATTGGTTCCTGGAAAGGAGATGTGTCTCTGTTAAGGGTGTTTGTGTTTTTTGGTTCTTAGAGAGTGAGTGAGTATGATGTGTGTAAACGTGTATATTGCTATGAGTGTGTGTTATTTGGCTCATTAGGGAGTGAGTGAGTATGATGCGTGTATATTCGTGTGGGTGTGTGTACAAGTGTGAGGCCTCAACACCTCCGTAAGCATGTCTGTCTTGTGTGGGTGAGAAATGTAGGTAGGTTTTGATTTGTAGGGTTATGTATTAATACTATCTATATTGTTAAATTTATAGTTAAGCCCAGCTGGATAGTGCGTTTTTAAACATTGTATACACTTATTTTCATGGGACTCTAAAATCTTTCTAATTTTATCTTCTCGGAACTTTTCTATTCTCTCAATTATAGTGAATTCGGCATTGGTTTTAAAATCGTGTTTTTCTGGGCGGAAATGTTGTTCTACAGGTAATAATCTTTCATGGGGAGTCGACTTAATTCGATTGCGATAATTATTAATTCTTTAGTGAAAGTGTCATTCAGATTTTCCTATATATTGTTTCTGGCATAGTGTGCATTCTAGGAGATAAATTATATTTTGACTTCTACTATTAGAATTTTGGTAGATTTTGAAAGTAGATATAGTGACTGAGCTAGTGAATGTATTCGTGTGTTTAATGTGGTTGCAGCATAAGTTTCTTTTGGTGTTACATGGTAGGGAAAATCCTGTTGTTTTTGTTGTTAGTTTATTACAGATTACCTTGTCCGCTGAAATGTGGTTACTACCAAAATTTCTTAGTTCTACCATATGCAAGAAGGCCGGGTTCATTAAACAAAGTTTTTCAGGTTTGGTTTGAGATGTAATATTTCGCAGCGACTTTTGATTATTTGGGATAGTGGAGGCAGAGTGATTGAAAGTGGTTACTAGAGGGATGCGGCTAGATTTATGTTTGATCTTGTACATTAGGGTGTCTTCTCTAGGTGTGGAAATTGCTTTATTTATTTGTTCCCTGATTAGGTGTTGTTTATAGCCACGTGTTGTGAATTGATAATCCAGATTTTCAATATATTTATTTAGTTCTTCAATGTTGGAACATATCCTTCTGAGTCTAAGTACTTGTGAATAGGGAAGACTTAATTGTAGATAGTTGTGGGTGTCGGTTATTTTAGTGTGTAGTGTCGTTTGTAGTTTCCTGTTTTCATCTATGTAAATCCGGGTGTCTAAAAATGTTCCCGATCTTGGGGATTTTTCATAGTCAAACTTATTGAGTTGTGCACTGTGTTTAGGGTCATGAGGAATTGGATAAGTTTTTCGTCACTGCCTGTGTATACAAAGAATATATTATCGATATATCTTGCATAGAATAAGCAATCTCTACCGATGAGGGGATAGATATTGGTCTCCTGAAATTTTCCCATGAATATTGCAGCATTTGATGGAGCTGCAATGGTGCCCATGGCACAGCCTGTTACTTGCATGTAGTGTGCTCCATTGAAGTTGAAAGTATTCAATGTAAGAATATACGCCATGAGTTTTATGATAACTTCCATGAGGGGGGCGTCTTGTTTTCTTCTTATAGTAAGTGCTTCCTGAAGGGTGGTTAGCCCTTTGATGTGTTTAATATTTGAATAGAGTGATCTTACGTCCATCGTCACTAGAATAGCGTTTTCTCCGATTAATTTTGTTTAGTAGATCTGTTGTGCCTCTGATGTAAGATTTTACTTCCTTACCTACGAGTTGTATGTAATGGTATACGTATTTGAAAATTTTGGTAGTTGAATGATGAAATGACCGGCCTTCATGTATCGTTGCTTTTGTGTATTTTAGGAAGGAGATAGAAGCGAGCAGGTGTGATGTCTGCGGGTGTTAAATGCTGTGCATGTTTCCTTGTCGATTAGATTGTTGCGAAGCAGTATGTTTAGTGAACTACTTAATTCTTTTTAGTATTCGAGAAGATGAACTGTAGCTAAACTTTTATAGGTTTCTTTGTCGGCTAACTGATTTTTGGTCTCTTTAATATATTTTTTTCATTCCCCAGATCAAAAAAGGTAGATTGTTCAAGATATCTTATTCAAAATCTGCCTATATTTCTGAAATGACGTATTGTATTGTTATTATTTACATTGTTCGGACTGTTGTCCCCATCTTTATTGCCTTTCAAGGACATATGACCCAGTGGAATAATGCGTTAGTTGGACTCAGTACCATGACTCAAATTGTTGTGAGTTCAATAACCGGCTACTGCAGTTGTGAACAAAAACTTGATAATTGATTTAAGGGAGATAACTGAGACACCTGGAAGAGTTATAGCACGTGGAACTAGAACAGATATCCGTTTAGTTCAATATTCTAATTAACTGAAAAAGGCAGCAGCGTACAACGGCCGAAGCGTCTTGTATGGCAATAAAGATGAGAAAATCAGTCTGAACAATGTAAATAATGTAAATTATAACATAATTATTCCATACTTAAACATACATCTACGAATCTATTCACACACACACACACACACACACACACACACACACACACACACACACACACATATATATATATATATATATATATATATATATATATATATATATTTGAAGAGAGGTGAGGAAGTTTGAAAGAAAGAGATTGGGAATGATGGAGTCAAAATATATTAGAATAAAAACGTTTATGTAAGAGAAACAATAGCACGCATGAACACAGATATAAATTACTACTGATGTTAAATCAAAAGCGCTCGTGCTATTTACAAGTTTATTTCGATTCCCCATTAATCACCCATTCGGTACTACCACCATTAGCCTGAAGACAAAGCAACATCTCTAAAATAATGTATAACCTACATAGAAGCCGAGTTGTTAAAGACATAAATCTTTAGACAGAAATTGTATAAAATAATGAAATTTACAAATATCGATGACAGCAAATTTAAACAAAATGTAAGAAAATAGCGAATGTCTTTCAAATAAACATTTAATACTGTAGCATTTGTTTTAATGAAACGTAATTTAATTTACTTAAACTTTTTTATTTTTATATTTCCATTTTTTCTTGGAAGCTAAATTGTAGGGATCATCTTTGTGAAGACGATATATCAATGAAGAAATTAAGTAGAATTATGTGAGAAGGAAAGGGGAAAGAAAGAAACAGAAACAAAGAATAAGTTTATAGATTCTGTGAAGTCTCCTTTCTTTGAAGATCTACAAATCACTCCGGTTGTTGTTCTAGATTAAGATGCATTTTTCAATAAGTAAATACTTCAAAGAAAATGAAAGAAATTTCAATCCACGTGTGATAGTACCGCTAAAAATATAAGTGTGCCAGAATTATTATTCTCTTTGTTGCTTTCATATTTATGATGGATATTTTTTCTCATTGAGAGAAGTGTTTTAAATTGTATTTTCAAAATATTTAGCGATGAAAACACTCAGTAATAATACCTCAATATTCTTCAGTTTTTTTGGTATCTAATAACTGGAAATATTACAAGTATAATTTTTCTTCGCTATCTTCTAATAATTGCAACTTAGCATTAGTTAATGCCGGCAAATACTCAAGTATTTTAGATGCCTTTATCACTCATCGAAATTTATTTTATGCGAAACTTTGTCATAAAAATAGTAATTATGTGCATACTACTTATGATTCATCTACGGACAAGGTCTTTTATGTTTCTCAGCATCAGTTAAATCCAACGTTTCCGATGCTGGTTTTATATTCAGGCAATATTAGCTACATGAATATTTTGTATAGTTTATCATAAAATCTTCAATATATCCCTGTAAACGCAAAGTGAATACATATTACCTATATTTAACCTTTCAGATTACCTACAGAATCTAATTCGATATGAATTAAAAAAAAACACACACACATTTGAAAAACGGCTGTACTTAAAACCCCTAAATGAATAATTTCATCTGTGCATCCAACTATACATTAATTTCATGAAATAAGGTAATTCGCCTGATTCTTCGAACAGTCAACCTATTAATCTTATTATTATTTAAAAGAAAGCCTTTGATTCTCTAATCAACTCCGAATTCATTAAGCATATATCTTCGTAGGGTCTTCTCTCAAACAAATAAACATTTAAAAACGATTTCAGTTCTCTATAAAACTCTTTCAAGCTGTAGAAATAGTGGGTGTTGACAAGGCTGGATATTTCGAAGTCGTTTGTCGCTTCCACATTTTGAATTTTTATTTTTATTTTTTGTTATTTCTTTATAGATTCTCGACAAAATCCAGAAAAAAAGCTACAATGTGACCTGTCCTGAGCTGACATCTCAGCTTCAGTCACTTTCATACAATGCTTCGTAACAATGCTTCCCAAATCTCTGTTCAATAAATACTTCCATAGAAATAGTTATGATGAGCTTTCTTATTTCTTTCATTTCATCGACTTTACGGATGTAAGCGCATTACAATAGATGCAGTTTATACTCATCATCTTACAGTTGAAATAGCTACACGTAACCATACTTTGTATAATGGCAGTTTCTT
Source organism: Acanthosepion pharaonis (assembly GCA_903632075.3). Lineage (NCBI taxonomy): Eukaryota > Metazoa > Mollusca > Cephalopoda > Sepiida > Sepiidae > Acanthosepion > Acanthosepion pharaonis. The sequence continues at coordinate 734,572 of CAHIKZ030000347.1, forward strand.
CTTTAACAATTTACACTTCTGAAATGCTCTAGACTATTGCTTTCCAGTGAATTTGCATTTTTAAATGTTTAAATGTAATGTAAAACGTTATCTAGTGTTTCCTTAATTCCATTAATTTATCTGCTTTCTCAATAATATCTTTCTTTTTCTCATGCCATTTAAACACCTTGTGAGTTTGGGGCTTTATCGATTTACTTGGCATGGAAACATTAAAAAGATTATATCATTTTATACACAAAGACACCGACGCACACTTACACGGCGACATACACACACATCTCTCTCTCTCTCTCTCTCTATATATATATATATATATATATATATATTCACTCTTCAAAAATTCTTCAGATGACGATCTACGTCTCTATTTTCGCTATCAATCACTCAGTATTTCTGCCTATCTCTCAAATATATACATACATAAACACACTCACATAACACGCACACACGGACAATGAAGTCAACACACAGAGGCAAAAGGCTGTTTTATGCTGAACGCAATCATCATGCCACAAGTGTTGTGATTTTTCTCGCATATTTCTTTACACGGCTCAGTGGTGCATTGTGGATAGTCTATTCTAACGGTTCTTTTGGCGGGAGTGTTTTGATAATTATTTATTTATTTGCTTTATTCTATTTTATTTGTTATATTTTCTTATTTTATTTTATATATTTTGTAATATTTGTCGGTTTTACGACATTTAATGAAATTAGTAACAACCCTGAGAAGAGTTATGATCGTTAATTTAGTAGTTTGTTTTAGCCTGGAAAGGTAATTACAGATATTTTTCGTTCAAGTAAATTTTGCAGTTTTTGGATTGAGTTTTTCAATGATTTTTGTATTGAGTATTCTAATGATTGCGTTATGCATAAAACAGTCACTGCAGAGTGTTGGCTTCAATTTTCACTTTTATATCTACATTCGCTCTATCACTTATACTGAGCACTTTATCCCGTGAATATAGAATACATTAAAACCATATATATATATATATATATATATATATATATATATATATATATATATATATATATATATATGGTTTGAATGAATTTTAAATTTACACTTTTGACGGGCAGTATCAAGTGTATGTAAGTTGACATAGAGTGTGTGAGAGACATGGTCGAGTTCACAGAGACAAGTTAGTGTTTAAAATTTATCTTTATATTACTTTTTATTACAAAATTTATTGTATTGAAAGATTTGAAATTTAAAAATATATATAAAAATAGTAACCCTTCGCAGATTGTAATAAGCTTTCTAATTTAATTAATGAACATACATAGATATATATAGATTTACAACAAAGACACAATATATATATATATATATATATATATATATATATATACAGATTTTGTATGCTATGTAAGGTTCGTGCGTACGTGCGTGTGTGCGTGTGTGCGTGTGGTCCATCTATTGTGTTTGTTTTTACCAGAGTGTGTGTACATATCGTTCTCTATACATAGATTTGATGCATTATATTATTATAAACAAATGTATATAGTAAAATTTTTGTTACGATATTTTTAGTGCTGGTTTAAGATTCTGGATGAAGTTTCTTTTTGCATTTGTAGGTAACAGTAATCTTCTGTTTTGATATGTTGGCATAATTTTAAATCTACTTTTGTTGTATTTATGGATACGCACGCACACACACACACACATATATATATATATATATATATATATATATATATATATATATATAGATAGATAGATAGATAGATAGATAGACAGATCATACAAATGCCTGGCTTTGTGCCGAGGCGAGCGGTTAGCTACACACTGTGTGTGATACCATCCTCAGCCTTCAGTCAGTTATCTAGCAGTCCGAAAACTCCGAAATATCACCCTCTTCACACTCATACTGGATTTTCTTTACCTGTTTGCCTCCAGGTTATAATGGTGTATTGATGAGAGGCGTTGCGCTGTTGTGCGAGCTATATTTGGCTTTCACCTAAGGCGCGAACGTTGATGACACACACGCATTAATACAACTCCAGTGGCGATGGAGATGTGGTGACGCGTACATGACTGACGGACTAGCAGTACCTAGCTAGTGAACTACGCAATTGCCGGATTTTGGATGTACATAAAATAGTCTTCACCTAGAAAAAGGTGACTTTCGGTTGCTCCTATATGTGAGTAGACATTTTTAGATCACAGCTCGCCAGCAGATTAATGGAGAGGGAGAATTTTCACCTAAACAGTGTCTGTCTCAATTAACTGGTCAGTATAGTGAGACTGGCAGATATCTGTTTACCGCGCAAAAACATACAAACATAAAACAAACAAACGACAATATCCTGCTGGAACATACGTACACTTGTTAAGAACCCGTTACGCTCTGAACGAGGAACGGTAAACGGCTCTAGTTTTTAGAGAGCTTGAGATATATTTGATTGACATAGTTTCTCTTTCGGAAATGCGTCTTGCTGATGATGACCAACTGTAGGAGGTCGGCGCTTGCTAAATCTTTTTTTTCTTGAAAGGAAATGAAGTTGACGAAAATATGGAGACTGCTCTGGATTTTGTTATTTGTAGACAAGAATAGAATTCCCATAAGTTGTCAATGAGCGTTTGATGACTACTCGCCTGCACCTACTGTAGTTAGTGTCGATGCACCGACACTGGGCAGTGATTTGTTTAAAGTTGTAATAGATCAGTTCTATGTCCTTAAGGAGCGTACTGAATTCGGTCCTACATTCCCACATGTGTCGTCTGATTGATTATGCCATCGTCCGCAAAAGAGACAGGCAACACTTTCACAATGTTTGTTCAATACATACAAGCTGTTGGTAGTTGATCTTGCAATTTGTGCTAAATCTAATTGCTAAGAAAAGAAAAAAAAAACTAGAAAGCTCCCCAAAAAATCTGGATGTTGCGAAATTACATTCCCCAGAAACGCTACTAACTTTGAAGTAACGACCCTCTGAAGTAACATATACATGGTCATAGGATTCCCTGTGAAGGAACATCTGTGTTGCAGCTGAGAACATCTTAATGAAAATACCAGCGAAACAAAGAGATTTCTTTGAGAAAAAATGAAGATGCTATCAATGAAATCGTTTTTAAAAAGAATTTTATTACAAACGTGATACTACAAGATGGCATGTCCAAAAAACAACGAGACCAAATGATTAAAGAAATTTATAGATGCTAACGCGGAATCTCAGCTCGCTTTTCCTGCAATGTAAGAAGGATAGTTGTCAAAACTAGCACCTAAGACACAAGCTGCATCTGACTAAAAAAAACACCAATCTGATTTACTGCTTGATTCGACAAACATTTGAACCCAGATCTGCTAAAATAAATTCCTCTATAGTCTGAGGATGGCATTAACACTTTACCGACATGGATGGTATTTCAAAAAGAAGGCAGGGAACACTTCGATGAGCTACTTAACATACACATCAATATGTATAAGAAGTTCAGTTAAAGTGGCGTGGATAGTCTTAACACAGGCAAGGCTGAAACTGGTGGCGTCATTGAAGAGATTTTCCACTACGGTAGAGAATATGGAATTGATGCACGAATTTATTGCAAATGTCTTTGGGAAATGCGAGTTGCTGGAAGATTGGAGGAATGCTTCCCATTTACAAGGCCAAGTGTACCAAGGAACTCTAGAGGCATCGATCTTCTTTCAGCTGCAGGTTAAATCCTATCTTCTGTTCTCTTATCGGGATTAAGTTGACACTATGCTGCCTGAGTCTCACTCCGTCCATATAGAAGCAATGCCGATATGAACTGGAGCCCTTCCATGGTAGTATGAAGGTCTTTATTAATGTTGGCGTTGTAGTAAACCAATTAATGAAGTGAAGCATGAAGACCTTTTAGCTTCAACACTATTTTCCATTTATCTTAAAATGGTCCTGCTCAACGGGTTCGATGCCTGTAATGTCGGTATCATGATCAGGTAGAGAAAAATTATATAACCTGCGTAGGCTCACAGCAAGGACAAATGTTCTGATTTTCAACAACACAGAAACTTTTATGACGCTGCCCTAAAAAATAGTGCATACAAAAATGCTAACATCAATTATAGAAACAATTGTACTAACCCAAAATAAACAGGAAAAGAAAAATCATTTGTTATACCTCTCCGTTCGACCAAATGGTTAGTATTAAGCTAGGACAGAAATTCTTAGATTTCATTGAAACACACTTTCCTACCAATAGTAGGATTAGTAAAATATTTAATAAAAATACCCTCAAATTAAGTTACAGCTGCACTGAAAATCTAGAAAGTATAATAAAAAAGCAATCTATTTTTTTAGATTATTGTTTTCTATTATCCCAACTCTTTTTCCCATTGTTGAATAAACAAGAAAATATAGACCAGCTAGTGGAAGTCTCCACGTATTTTAAAAATGGCCGACGAAGCAAGTCGGCCATGTGTTAAAAAAGACCTGTTTGGGGCGGCTGCTAAGGCCGACCCACCGAATAAAATGAAATCATCAAAGAAACGGGCAAATGCTACCTCTAATGTAGAAGACCAATCAAGTGCAAAGGAAGTTAGTAGCACTAAAAAGGGAGAGACCATGAAAGTCTCTAGCCAAAACTCATCTGACGAGGTTCCGAAGGAGGCACAAGTTAGGGAATCGCCCTCTTGCTGGAATCCCCCCCCCAAGTTGCATAGTGAATATAGCGGATTTCTTAGAAAAGGCTAAGGGATACGCTCATCTTTTAAATAAAGATGGGCCCCTTGAAGATGCCCTCGTGCTAATGGTTTTCTCAAAGTGAATGGTGTCGGTCTTCGTGGTGGACAAGCGATCGCGCAAAATTTGTCGCTCCACGAAAGACATAGTGATTAAATCACTTTTGTATCTGGGAATAAAACCCCAAAGAGTTATTAAAGGTGCTGGGTTTTTCATGTGGGACGTACTGCTGCCCAAGCCAGAAGATTGCCTAGTAATGGCGAAAAAAGAACTGATCACGAAATAAGGACAGAATATGAGGGTCGCCGAAGGACCAGTGTGGCCGTACTTGAGGTCCCTCCACAGGCATCGGGAGAGCACCTATCTGCATTTTTTATGCAGCACGGCCAGATTTTAGGGGTTCTCTCCGACATCTTGAACAGGGGATGGGCTTTCGATATTATGTTAGATCAGAAGGCCTTCAAGACCATCCCAAACTGTTTGGATTTAAGCGGCCGGAAAATGCCTGTCATTGTGACCAGTAGGAAACCTACTTACTGGAGGTGTGGAGAGACTAGTCACCTTTCCTCCTCCTGCTCAGGGAAGAAGGACCCTGGAATTCCGGCCGCTGGCAACCAAAATCCCCCTTTGGCCGAGACTGTCAAATCCGCGGCGCCTGTAGTGGGCCTAACTACGAAGCGGACCGGCGGGGAAAATCCCTCGGTTGGGCCTTTACCCACATTACCCCCAAAACCGACGCCTTCCACAAGTGTGGATAAGGAAAAGGAAGAAGGGGAATGACGTCTCGTAGTTAGGGGCAAAGGGAAGATCCGAACAGTGGAGCCTCTGCCCCATCATGAACCCGGGGATAAAAACACCTACAGCCCCATACCCTCTACGAGCTCTGAGGGCGACGCCTCGGCGTCGTATGAAGAAAATGTCACATCCACGCAAAAAATGAATGGGCCGAGCCAGCAAAAAAGTTTACCCATCAAAAACCTCAAGGAGAACCTGGAGGCAAAGCGGGCTAAAAATCAGTAATCGCTGGGGGCACCGGACCCCTTATCCTCTGCCTCGTCTTCCCCTTTATCAACCAAAAAACATTCACACAACCACCTCCGCCCAAATCATTGAAAAACTCTCCGACTAAATCATATCCATCAAGAAAACCTTCTCCTGTCATGACACCATCTACCACTCCCATATATACACCTATTCAAACATCTATTCAATCTCCTCAAAAAAAAAGAAAAGAAACAGAAGCCCCGATATACAGGCAGCTATTGGAAAAAATAACAAAAGATTAAGCCACCGTATCTCCAAGGGGAAGACGTCTGCCGCGTATCCCGGGTACAGGCGGAAAGGGTTTTCGGGCAGACGAGGATCCCGAAGGCATTAAAAGTTTTGTGGAATTTTCAAAAGATAAACGGCTTGGATGTCGAAGTGCTCGAAAATTTCCCATCTGCAAAAAGGGTACTGACCGTCATAAGAAGTGGCGCGGGTACGCGGGAGATTTGAGGCATGATAGAGGAGGCCCAGTCATCTCTAAAAATGGTGTCCCCAGCTGCCTACCTACTCGACCCAGAAATGGACGAATCAAACCAAGAGTTCAAAGGGAGAGCTCTTCAATTAACGTATCCTTCGGACATCGGCGGCTTGTCTCAATATGATACCGTCGAAAGTGAGATGACGTCCGTATCTATGGGACGGGCTGTCGGTGTCCTCACCACAGCCATGTTCTATCCTGAAAGACAACCCTAATCGATTTGACAATGTCTCTCTGGTTGGCTAGTGTGAATGCCCAACGCCTGAGGTCCGAGCCTCGAAGGGCGAGGCACGCTCGTGACCTTCAGCGCTTAGGGGTGAATATATGCTGTGTGCAAGAGACCCGTTTTTCTTCTAGCGATTATGAAGGCATTCTGTCTAAGGGGTTTACACTTTATTCAGCATGTTTTGATGGACGCTCGAGGGGTGTCTCTTGGCTGGTTAGCAAGTCTTTGAAGGCTGCGTGTGTTCTTTTCTTCGCAGATCCGGCGGGCAGTGCTGGATGTTACTATAAAGGATAAGGCTTTGCGTCTCATTGGGGTTTATGGGCCCAATATTCGGACTGAGCGGCCTGCTTTGTTTCGGCAGATCGGGACGTTTAGGACATCACGTCGGATAGTTTTAGCGGGTGATTGGAATGCCATCTTGACCCCAACATAGATCGTATAGGGTCAAATTCATTTTCGAGTACTAACATCTGGGGCGTGAAATTTTGTCGACGGGTTCGATCTCGTCGACAAATACCGGAATGAGCACACTCAGAGGGTAGTTTGGACTTGGACTAATAGTGGCAGCTTGACTGTAGGTGTGTGTGCTAGCTACCTCGACCGAGTTTCAGTTAGGAGAGTCGATGTAGGGCTCTTAGTGTGTCCAAGTTTCCATTATGTAGTTTATTCGGATCATACGCTTGTCCGGGTCCGTGTAAACTTAGATAAGCCTAAGGTTAGGATGGCTGGTTACTGGAAATTCAACTGCTCGTTATTCGGCGAGCAGGAATTCCGGGACCAGCTGCTACTAATGTTACAAAGGGAACTGACGGGGGCTGTGGTGGGAAATGCCTGGTGGGACAAATTAAAATCTAAAATTCGAACGTTTGCTGCCGATTTTAGCCGTCGACTCAATCTAGATAGATTAGCGGCGCAATCGGCTTTAGAGCAAAGAGTGGATCGGGCAGTTAAATCCCGTGATAGTGCGAAAGTAGCAGAGTTGTCCTCCTTGCTTATCAAGAAGGACCAAGCTCTGGTAGTTAGGGCTAGGTTAAAAAGAATGTCCACTGAGGCGACGAACATGGCCGCAGAATTGCGTGCAGAGGAGAGTAGGAATGCATCACGGCGGCATATCGCATGCGTCACATTTTTACCAGGGAGCCTGGTCTGAGCCCTGCTCAGTTCGACGCCTATTTAGCCGACTTTCCCTGTCTTGAGGCAGCTGAAGCGAGGGTCCCATCACACAGTCGCCCATTTTTGTTCCTTTGCTGGAACTGATTTTCAACAACTGGATGAAGCAGATTGTCTATACCTCAACGCTTCACCAGGGGTGTGATCAAGTTGCTGAGTAAGAACAAAAACGGTGGGGATGGGATAGGTAATTTTCGCCCTTTAACTATGTTAAATATAGAGTAAAAGATTTTGGCAAAGATCTTAGCTAACCGTTTGCAGCCTGTCCTGTGTCGTCTGATTGGCTCCGAACAGACTTGTGCTGTGAAGGGTAGGACTATTCAGGACAACCTTCATATGGTACGCTTGATCTTAGAACAAGTCGACAGTGAAGCCGCTCTGATCAATTTGGATCAGTCCAAGGTTTTTGATAGGGTTGACCATCGATTTCTGTAGGCTGTTCTTTCGGCTGCCGGTTTCAAGCCGTAATTTCGCTCCTGGATCCGTCTTCTGTATGCGACTTCCGGTGCGCTGGATTTATTCGTCAGGGTTGTCCGCTTTCGCCTATGATTTACGTTCTTGCGTTGGAACCTTTCCTTCGCAAGTTAAAGGCGAATCCAGTCCTCTGCGGAATTTCCCTACCTGGTGCTACCACCTCGGCCAGGTATTCTGCCTATGCTGACGTCGTTTCGGTTCTTGTGTCGAGCAGAGCCGAGATTAACGAATTCAGCAAATAAATTAGTGTTTATGAGAACGTGACAGGGGCCAAGATCAACCGCGATAAGTCTGTGGGCTTGCTGTTGGGTGCGTGAAAGGGGGTTTCTCTTCCCGGACCTCTCCACTGGACGGATGGACCGGTCAAGATACACGGCGTCTGGTTCGGTCCTGATCTCTAGTTGGGAATGAATTGGTCCGAGGTACAAGGGAAGGCCGAGATCGCAATCAATTTGTGGTCTCGGAGAAATCTTTCCTTAAATGGGAGGGCGGAGGTATGTGTTTCACATATCTATCCGATTCTCCTTTACCGACTCTCTGTACTTCCACTTCTGTCTGACATTTTGCTGGCGTTAGTGAAGCTCTTGTTCTCCTTCCTGTGGGGAGGCAAGGCTGCCAGAGTCTCTCTGGAGATCTGTTGCCTTCATCCATCTGAAGGCGGTCTAGGTATGCCTAGCATTGAGATCCGTCTCTATATGCTTCGCATCGGGTTCCTAGATCGTTTGGGTCGCGGACCGGATGAGGAGGGCGCCTTTTGAAAGGAAAACGCCCGTCGAAATTTCCCATTCTTGAGAAGTGTGCATTCGTGCGAGGAGGAGGCCGGCCGTACACCCCGAGCCGAATGCTCCTTCTACCGTGAATGTCGTCTTACTCTGAAACGCCTCTTATGGGCGTCGGATAGCCTCTCCAATGTCCAGGCGTTGCGTCGTAGGGCATTATATCAAGTGTTAGTTAGGGGGGCCGCTCATGATGATCTGATTGACGATCTCGGTCTTACGAAGCAGGAGGCTCGCTCGATCTGGCCTTGGGCTCCCGTGTTGAAATGTCTCAATAACGATGAGGCATCCCTCACCTTGCTGGTGATGCGTGGGGTCCTCTGGGTCGCCAAAAAGCTTTGTGCAGCGGGCTTGGAGAAATATCCAAACTGCCGACGTTGTAGTGGGGAAGTCGAGGCCCTAGGTCGCGTCTTCTTTCATTGCAAGTTGGTTGTGTAAGTTTGTTGAAGGCCTGATGGTTCACATGTTGCACGGAAAGTTCTTTGTCCTTGAGGACTCTTTGGTTTGTAGCAATGTGGCACCACCATTGACGAAGGCTGAACTTTATGTGTTCCACTGCTTGCTAGGAGTTATGAGAGTCGGGATTTGGTCGACACGTCAGAAGGGATTCTATGGAGGTGAGAAGTTCACCTCTTCCCAACTGATCTTGTACCTCAGGCATCTGCTTAAAGTCAAGTTTAGGACATAAAGGCGGCGACTCTCTTCATCAGAATTCGGCAAAAGGTGTGTAAATCTTGTGCGAATGTGTAGAGTGAAAGGGGCTGACCTGGAGTGACACTTGAATGTCGGTTAGGTACAGGATTTTGTCCTATCAGGGTTGAACAGAGGCAACCCGCCCCGATATTTAGGCTAGTTTAGGTTTTTTAGTTGGAATCTTTAGTTACCCCTTTTCTGGTTAACTTAGCTAGGGTTTGCGTGCTCATTGGTCCCTTTTATTTTTGTCCCTATTTTTCTTTTGTTTAATTCCCCATCCCCTCCCTCGTTAGGTGGTCAGTGATGTCAGTTCTCTGGTTGATGCCTGATGACTTTCGCTTCGTGTGTGTGTTTTCGTATTTGTTATTGTGTCTAAATGAGTGCGTGTTTGTGGGCGTGTTTCTTTTTTATAATGTTATAATCTCACAATTATTTCGTCCAGTTAACTGATGTTTCTGCCACATTTAGGGATTGTGTTTTTTTTTATTACTAACCGTATTTTGTTTGGTTTTGCGTAAATAGTATTAAATCATATTGTAAATAATCATTGGGGTTTTTAAATTGTTGTTATTTCCCCTCCCCCCACAGACTTTGAAATGTACATATGGGGTCTAGTTAGGATTTAATAGAGAATTTGAGGTATTATAGTGGACGCAGTAAGAACGGTAGGAGTGAAAGTGTTGTTTTGGTGATAGGAATATTGTTGGTATGTTTGGGTCCGTGTCTGTGAGTAGCTAAGTTTAGAATTAAGACAGAAGACCGTCCTTCCCCAACTTCCTTTTAGGCCTTGTGCCACATTTTGTTCTAACGTGCAAATAAATAATTATTCAAAAAAAAATTTCGCATGAAGATGGAACAGAGCTTAGTACTTTAATTCAATTTAATTCTAATAATTATATTGAAGTTTTCAGCTGTTGTTTTGAAACATGAGAACCCTTATGTAGCGTGTTAGAATCATATTTTTAAATAAATAATTATATTTATGCTCTACTTTCGTATCGAGCACTATTTTTTTAAAAATAATAACAAAAATACTAAAGAACTTTGGATTATTTACCTAACGAGTTCTTTCCTATTTTCTATATATTTTTCACGCACAGATATATATATATATATATATATATATATATATATATGTGTGTGTGTGTGTGTGTGTGTGTGTGTGTGTGTGTGTGAATTGCGGTCCTTGCGTTTTTGATAACCATCAAAACACATAGTGTCCCCCTGATTGTTTTGAATAAAAGCAAGAGGGCGTTGCTGCACAGTTACATTTGTAAGGTGTCGAATATCTTAAACCAAGATCTAATTTAACTTGAAAAATCCCAATCATTCTCAGGGTCATTACTAAGGTCACTGTTGTTATTCGTTAACCTGTCTGTTCCCAAAAGCTACTCTATATTTAAGGTTTTATGAAATAAATTAAATCCCTTGCAGTTTAGACAGAAAATCTCATATAGACATATATTTAAATGTATACTAAATGTGTTTGCGGGTCTAGATTGTGTTTCTGGTTATACTTACCTACTATACTATATTACTTATCTTGAGCAGATTAAAGGTGTGTATTGTTTACTTGAAAGTAACTGATGGTTCCTCTTTAAATTTTAAAACCTGGAGATCAGTGATATAAAATTTAATCTATTCTTGCTGAGGATCATTTGTAATATTCCATTAAAAATATATTATTAGTCATCCTTTTTTTCACAAGAGTCGGACTACAATAATCTACGTCAGCCAAATGTTGTTCCATCTTTGCAAATGTTAGCAGTGGAAAAATAATGTGTTGTATTACTATGTTAAATCAACAACATGCTAGCAAATAATTATCCGGTAAAAATGTAATTAATGCGTGTAAAGGTATAAACAACACTGCGAGAAAAAAATAAAACGTAGAAAATCTAAGACAACTTGTAAAAAGAATTAGTACTCGAAACAGAATTGTGTATCAAAGGAGATATCCTTCTATTTTCAGTCTATTGAATCTAATTAACACGTGAATTACGCTTTTCACAGCGTATTTGACAGAAATTAGAATCAATTAATCACCGGGTTAATTAAATTCGAATTTGCCTCTTTCAAGTAAAATTCACTTGTTATTAATTATAGCCATAGGTGATCCGGTTCATGAAAATCCAGCCTCAAAAAGTCACAGTAAATTTGTACTTTCGCTATTTTGAACAATCCACAACACTTTCAGAACAAATTACCAAAAAACATGCAATCTTTCGTAAGCCATTGACATGAGATCGATATATCAGCGTGCAGGCGAAATAAAACTGCTTTTGTTACAATTTTACATTTTGCAGAGAATATCTGTATTCGGTATAAAATTAGAAAGTGTTTAAAATTGATGTGATTTGCTATTTATTTATTTCTTGTAAATATCAAAAGTAAAAGCATGTAATAAGTCATAAATTAATTTCGGTCTGGAATTCCCAGGAATCAAGCAAGTACACAAATTTAAATATCTAGACATTTGTTTTTTTTTTTTTTTTTTTTTTTTTTATAGAGGAATGAAAATATTACAACGGTATGCCCAGATAATGTATTGAAACTAATAAAAAAAAATGTTTTCTAAATATATAGTCTTAACAGGGAAATTTCGTTACAAACCTCTCTTAATTTGAATCGTACTGTTTTCAGCCTTCCTATATGGCAGTGAATGCTGAAAAAGAGATGTAGAAGTGACTCGTGTGAACAGAAATATGGTTGTATATAGGGATGTTGACAATTCCATGAACTGAACACCTCAGTACCGACGTAGGTCTGGGGAAAATGAAAAAAAAATCTGATACTATGAATCAGAAAAAGAAGAGTCGATACCATCTGTCGAACACACAATGAAGAATAATGATTTGGTGAATTTGAAATTCACAGTAGATATTGAAGGCATGTACATAGAAAAAAAAAGCAGTATGAAATTTCATAAGATTTTTCTTTTAAATTAATCTATTTGTTTGCTTCATACTGTAACAGTTACGCGTCATAAAATGTTAACGATTGCCTGATCGTGAAGCTTCAATTAAGCCGCACTAAGATTTGCTATATATGCATACACAAAATAGTATTATTTGATAACAATCATTAAATCAGAGCTAAATGTATAGACATAAGGTAAACTGTGTGTATTTCATATAATTTCCTTGAACCACTGGTTATACTACGAATTATAACAACCTATGTTATTTTTTACAAATATAGATGCACGAATACATCCTGACAAAAAACTGACGGTAATTTCGTTTAAAAGTATGAGAATATATAGCAACGATAATTGCGATCGAAAATTATCTATATGCACAAAGATTCTACAAAATATCGGTACAAATTTTTACCATTCAGTTGATTGTCACTTCTTCCCATTTTCCGTTCTCTCCGGCAAGGCATTTAATAATAACTGATGGTGAAACGATCGGCAATTATCAATACCTTGCTAACGAACACTCTCTGCTGTTTTTGGCCATTTCTTCTTTATTATTATTATTATTATTATTATTATTATTATTATTATTATTATTATATAATGTATGCTTTACTGTAAAGTGACGGCGACATCACAACAGACAACGAAGCATAGGTAAGGGCGTCGTCCGCTAGGACATCCAGTCGATCAATCTGGCAATGGAAAATGAACGCTGGAGGGAAAAGATGTATCTCGTGATAACAACATGTTTTATGTCGTAACTTTTAGCAGCAGTATTAACATTGATATTCAGTAACACTTACCAGAGTCATTAAAATTAATTTATTGTCTAATATCTTCAGTTGAACATTACTTGCAGCAGATTTTACTTATTTTGAGATTATATTTTTATGTGACCCCACTTCACGTATCACGTATAACGTCAGATTACAAATATTCTAAAAATGAAAATCAGGAAAAATTACATCTATTCCATTTAATTATGTTCTAGGAAACAGTATCATAAAGCGAGAAATAATTAGATTTAGAGAATGCGAAGGAGCAATATCTTGCATGAATACAGACTGTACAAGTCTTTTAAGTACTCTTTTACTGAGTCATATAAGATGACCTAATTAATGATTAATTTTTAATAATAACGTTTATCTTTACGGCATAATTAGTGCATTGCAATGTAAGATTTCATTCTGGTACAGGAAATAAATATCATGGTCGAAGGTCTAACTGACAATATATTTTAAAAGTTAGGCTTATTGATTGTGTCTAATATTGATAGCTGAATCTACCCGGGCTATGCGAAGTCAATGCAAATAACTTCACATCTTCTATGACAAATTTGACGATCTTGAACATCGAGAATTAATATTCCTTCATCTTTTCTCTTGGTGATTAGCAATATACAGTGGTTAAAAAAATTCTCCGTACATTAGACATAACATATTTCTACGTAAGAATACGAATATGTTTTTTTTTTAATTTCCGTTGTATTACTGATGCTATAGACAGTAATGAATCGTTGGATAGACAGTGTGATCATTCATCTTCCAGGAAGATTCGCCAAAGTTTTGTTTACCATAAGAGTGACTGGATGACTATGATCAAATTCGACTTAAACTGATTGGAATTAAATTATTTGAATGATAACAATTGCCTGTTTTTGAGCAGATGAAGCAACGACCCCACTATACCTATTGAAGCTTAGCAACGTTTTAATGATAGCTAATATTATTAAGGATCACCTGATTCGACAAGTAATCAGATACTAGGGCCACTCAAGGATGGTTTCAATGTTTGGGTTTGTTTTATTGATAAATCTTATCTGTTTTAAGTCAATTAACAGAATATTTTTTATTGAATAAACTGCTTCTAAATTTTTCGTACCACCTTGCAGAAATTTTCATCAACATCGGAAAAATTATTTTCAATATTTAAAAAAAAATGTTCTCACTTCGTCACTTATATAAAAATACCATTGCCGAGTCTATTCGTTATTGGTTAAATACTAGGGCAGACTAGGACCTTGAAATTTTGTTGGCAAACAGTCTTGGAGATGAAAAACTCTGAATTCACTACCAGTTGCTCATGGGGCCACGAGCCTCATTCAGTAAAGAAACTACTTGTTACTGACACAACATCAGTAACGGCTCGTAGTTGTGAGATTTTGGCTCTATAATCTCCAAGAGTCTATTACCCTAAGGAGAGAAAGAGTTACTTACTCCCTAAAGTTATATCCCGTGTAAGATTACATTTGTGGGATAACCAGTGAGGAATAAGCTCACTACTTAACAGTACAGAGCAGACAAATAATTTAGGTATGCATTATTCTAAGCGTGAAAAAACTTACTCCATTTATTAAATTGTATATCCTTCCCTTCTTGAATAATATTTACTTTCTTTAATATAAAATATATTATCTGGTATACATCTGATACGCTTCTGTTTTTAGTATGTCTTTATCACAGCCATATTCTTCATAATGTCATTATTTTTCCTAGGAGAAACGTGTTTCAAACTGTTAGCAGACAAGGAATGACCGCCGATAACATCAAAAACAGATGAGATTTAACTCAATGGAATCTATACATTTCAATATTGTTACGCAATCGGAAAAATATTGCATAGGAACTTTTTATCCAAAATACTAAATTACAACGAACAAAGAGAGAAACGTTGAGACAAAATATAAATCAGGATGTATTTCTGTTTTTTTTTGTAATTCGATTTGTCGTTTTATTTGTGAATTATCGTTAAATGTTGTTGTTGCTTATTTGTGATAAGAATAAAAATCAAAAAAGAAAAATATTAGAATGAAGGAAAAATTAACATTCATTCGTCTCTATTTAATTATCGTTTAATTGTCCTGCAAGGGAATATAAATCTTAGTTGTACTTTTTTGTAGAATTATGTCGATTAACAATTGAATATGAAATTATTTATGAATCAGCCTAAACACTCAATTATATGTAATTATTTTTATATATTCAACATTATTTGCAATGCCTTGTTGACAATTACTAGGCAGCTTTTTGATGTTTGGACAAAACTTCAGAAGTCTCGAGGCCAATTTTCACTGAAGAGATTTGTCACATATCAGAGCATTTTTCAACGACCGAAAAAGATATATACTTGCTGTATGGTGAATAAGCAAGAAAGAAGCAATAAATTTCTATAATTTTCACGTGTTCTTGTTGTATACCACATTGTGTTGTCATGGATGAGAACAATATTTTCTTATTTTCAACCAAAATGTTATGGACATTTGCATATTTATATGTATATATATTGAAATTTTCCATTAATTATATTTTGCCTTTAGGAACAATTTCATTTGCTATTATTCTCTTCATTTGCAATGATTCGATTTTGATTTCTGTTGGATGATTTTCTAAATCTCACGAAAGATTAAATACTCAGCCATTTGCTGAACTTCGAGTGTAGCATGTTACCTACTCAGACATCCATGTATTATTTTAAATTTTTAGATAATGTGTTGCAATTGATTATTAGGTGCTTGAAACAGTAAACAGTATATTCTGATTGCATTTTTTAACTGCTACGATATATATTCGTTATCATAATTTCAATTTAAAAAATGTTTTTATTTAATTAGTGTAGGATGTTATATATACGTAGGTACCTTTTCACTTCCAGTTTCAGCTTGATGACCATGGATATGCTGTGTGATCTGCTACTTTTTATCTATCTCTTGAAACGAACGTACATAGTTTGTTTTTTTGTTTTTTTTTTTGCTATTCATTTTATTTTTTCATTTATCATTTCGATATTACGATAAAAATCAGTCCATCATGAGGGATATTTCAGCATTTTGTGCAACGTGATAATCAAGTCTCTTCTTTGTTGAATGAATATAATATAAACATAAGTGAATAATATAGACTAACAATGCAGAATTATTTTTACATCAATATTCCCTTTGTCAAATTCTACTCATATTTTATCCGCCCATTTTACTTTATGGGGTGCAGCGCTCATAATATCACATAATATATACAACCCAATGATTTTCCTTTCATAAAATCTCGAATATTTAAGTATTCTGAAATACATTGTGACTGGAAAACGAATTAATTTTTTTCCTTATCTCTCCATGTCAGGACTTACTCGTATTGTGCCCTCCCATGGCTTTCTCTTCTGCAGAAATATTCCGTAGTTTCATGAGCAATTTCTTACCCACAAAGTTTGTTAAAAGTGTTCCTCATTCTATGTAGGTATGTTATACGCATATAAACATTTAATACATTTATATCAGTATCATTAATTTCTGGAATGAATAATTCCCGCTTTATTTATGAGATCTTTTCATCTCAATCAAGGTGAGAAGGCCACTAGAATGCTGGTGGTATCTGGAAGAGATGGGAAGATTTTGTGAGGAGGTTTGGGGAAAGAACAAAAAAAAAAAAGAAATGAAAGAGCGCTGAAGAAGACAAATATTTCGATTGACGTGGCATTTTTTTTTTCCGATTGTTATGAGGGAAGCAAGGAATAGTTTGTGAATCCTGCCGGTGAGAAATGCGTGTTAGATTAGAATTGGCAGTTGCATCTATCTAGTTTAAGATCAAAGCGCTGTATATGTTTTCAATTCATGTTTCAGATTATCCTTTCACATATTGAATATTCATTTGATATTTCCCTGGATTTTCTCAATATTTGCTCTGAAGTTATTCTTCATGGTAGTAGCGAGATGGATTTCGATTTCTGTATTCACAGTCATTTGTTTTATTGTATTAATAGAAAAAAGTTTCCCTTTTTTATATTTTGATATTTTATTTCTTTTGACCTGTTTTCGTTTTCATTTACACCTCGCCTTACATCTGCGAGTCGATTAGTTGCTTAGTTTCACTTGTTTCTCTTTTGTTTCTTGGAAGTATCAATTTTCTTCTCTGTGACGTTTCTTTTTATTTTCTTTAATTTCATATATTAGCTTCTTATTATCAGGTATGAATAAAATTTGCTACTGCAGCAATTAAGTTAAGCAATTATCTCTGTTATCTCATTATCATAAGTTAGTAAAATTGTCAATCTTTCACCGGAAGATAAGAGAACTGATATGACGTAGCAATCATTTACTTTTTTTATTTGCTTTTAACGAAATATTCCTCATTCTTAATAGTGCTCTTGGTGGGGGTTCGTTCTCTATTCTAATGCTCCTTAGTGTTTCTGTATTTCATAATACATAATTTTACATGGGTATTTTTTTCTTTTGGTCTCTTTTTGATTTCTTTTTCTTTTAATCTAAACTAAATATTTCATTCATGTTGTCATTACCATCCTTTTGGTACTAATCTTACAGCTTTAAAAGAACCTACCTGAAAATGCATAATCAGTATTGATAGCTAATGGCACTTTTCTCATAATTTACTTGCACATTACTTGTCATCTTCAGAATCCTTTCGTAGATCCATAATAACTGTACGCTTACGTCTTATCTTCACCAGGTGGTAAAACTGTCAATCATTTACGGAGCGGTAAGTGTAGTGATATGACGTATCAATTTAGTACTTTTTAATGGTTTCTAAATAAATATTCCTGATTCTTAAAAGTTTCTTTTGGGAGGTATTGTTTGCTATTCCAATGCCCCTTAGGGTGTCTGTATTTCATTGTATTCAAAATTAGAAATTTTTTGGGATATATTTCCTTCTATTTTCTTTAACTAAATGTTTCATTCATTTTGTTGGCATTACTATCATCGAGAAGCAAATCTGACCACTGTAGAAACTCTAACTGAACTTTCACAGACTCTTGCAATACATAGTAGCATTTTGTCGTTGTTTATATGCACATTCCTTGTCATTACCATCATCCTATCGTAGTGCCATTATCTCTGTTTCCTTAAGTCTCATCTTCATCAGTTATTAAAATTATTGATCTCCTATGAACGGGATAATAGAACTGATATGACGAAGAAATCCTGTACTTTATATTTCTTTAGAAACAAATTTGGAAGGAGCGTTCGCTATTCCAGTGCTCCTTCGGGTGTCTGTATTTCATTTTATTCATTTTCTTCTTTTGTCCTAAACTAAATGTTTCACTCATTTTTCTTCCATTATCATCATCTTGAGGTTATTTCGACCGTTGTAGAAAATGCTACCGCAACATGCTAGACGATTTTAAATCTAGTGGCACGTTCCTCGTTGTTTTCATACACAGCACTTTTCCATATAGTTATTATTCTCTGTTGGCTTACCTCTACTTTTCAGTAATTAGTAAAATAGTCAAGCATTAACAGAGTGATAATACAACTGATATGACGAAGAAATCCAGTATTTATTTATTCCTCTCTAAAGAAATATACCTGATACGTTATAGTTTCCCTTGGTAGGAATTGTTCGCTATTCCAATGCTCATTAGGCTGCCTATATTTCATTTTATTCAAAATTATGATTGTATTGCCATAACGATCACCTTGAGGCTAGTCTGACCGCTGTAGAAAACTCTACTTGAACATGCATAGTCGCTTTTGATATCTAGTGTCACTTTCTTCGTTGTTTATATGCACATTCATTTAATTATCAGCATCCTTCCGTATAGCCAGTATATCTTTTTTTTATTAAGTCTAATCTTCATCATTTAGTAAAATTGTCAAGCATTTACTGAATTATAAAGGAACTGATATGACGTTTCAATCCGGTAGTTTTTATTTGTTTATGAAGAAACATTCCTGATTTTTATTAGTTTCCTGATTTAATTTTATTCAAAATTTTAATTTTATTTGAATGTTTTCTTCATTTGTCCTAAACTAAATGTCTCATACATTTTATTGTCATTCCCATTCTCTTGAAGCTAATCTGAGCATTGTAGGAAATATACATGTATATGTGTAGCTCTCAATTTAACCTCTTATTGTTAATTATGTTCTTATATTCAGTAATAATAGAAATATCCATTATTATTTACTTTTATCCAACTTCAGTGTTCTTTTTTATGCCATATACCTACCTGAAATTAGTGTTGATTGCTAACACTTCCGAATAACTAGGAATTTACTGTGCCGCGGAAATTTTCATTCTATAATGTATTTGGTAGACAGTTTTTCGTTTGTCTATATAGGTTGATATATTACAGATAAAATTAAAATATTACTCTTTATTTTACTGAATATAATTTTTGACAGCATCTGCTTCCAATACAATATCTTGAATCTGAAATATTGCAGTTAAATTTAGTGAAAATCTAATCGCCGAAAAGGCTTTGAATTTATTTAAAGACAAGTTAGGTGAATAGCTTATGTTTTACCGAAAAATGTATATACATATCGCTTCTGATTTCTTTGCAACAGCTTTTGAATATTCTGGTGTAAACTTGTTAATTTACTTCATTTTTGATAATTATTCACATCTATTTTTATATTTGATGAAACAAAATGAATTATCATAGGAAAAATACTTTTTGTTTATACGGGTATTATAGAAATACAGTTTTAATATTTTGTTAAATTATGCAATGAAAAAGTAATCAAGATTCAAATAATTAAATAATGTTGGTATAAAGAATATGTCATTTATAGTAGAGACTTCTACAAAAACAAATCCGAAGAGCTAAAATTAATTTTTTTTTTAAAAAAAAAGCTAATATAGAGGAATAAAAATACCTTATCTATTGCAGGCTTTCCGTATCAATATATTTGTTGGTCTAATAAGTATAAAAGCTAAATAGAAAAATCGTAAGCTGAATGTGATGCTTAATGAAATACCCAGGCTTACAAATTATTAAAACCTTCAGAAATATATTGAAATAAATTTGTTAGACGGGAAAATATATTGATAATGTGGCTAAGTTTTCCCCGCGTGATATTTTAACTGTTAATACAATAATGAGAAATTATAATCTTAATGTCATATCAGTTGTTCCATTTTAAGGAAATATTCGGCATTCATTGACCAAGCAGCCACTGCTGCTGTCAGATTGTAATTTCAAACTAAACAATTAATTCCGGTAGTATGTTCTAGTTTCACATGCCATTACTCCTCTGGATATATCACTCATCTCCCTTTAAGTCAACTCTCAACATATTTATTCACCGCTCCTGTAGCCAGATGTTAAACCGAAAACTCTTTGGGTCAAGTTACTGGAACCAAATGCTTTTATCTACTGGGTCATATGTTCTTGAAGACTTCGAAATTCCAATCGTTTGAAGATCGAAACGTACAACGGTCGAAACGTTGTGAATATGCCAATACAGATGAGGTACTCAGTCAGAACAATGCAAAAATTACATTAACTCATCTCAGATATATTGTCAGATATCATAGATGGCCATTGCTACGACTTACAGGTTGAATACTTTCAAAAACATTTTCACAATCAGAATTATACTGATGACAGTTTAAATAATTCTGTACGGGTTTGACGGAAGTTATGTCATCCATATAAAATTCTCGACTTAACAATGCTATTTAAGAACAGGATTCGTAGTTTTAGGGTCTTTCTTTGCAGAACTCTAACGCGAATCCACGGGGTTTCGACGAAGTGTGGTTCTTTCTAAGCCTAACATAACATTGTCTCATATTTTAATCAACAACGATTTATCAAACTTTAATGTACACGAGATGATGAGCTACCAAAGTTACAGACCCACTACCAAGATAGCTGTCGTCAGGCCAGGTGAATATAACTAATATTTTAGATTTAAAGTGGATTTCCATTCAACGGATTGGAACCCTAAATTCGAACAACAAACAACGTATTATGGACAACGGACTACACCTACAACAAGGCATACGCATCGCAACCGGGGAAAATCTTCATTATATTCACAAATCGTTCCGCCACTTTTCTCTCTGCGAATCCTCTCGATACAACAATAACTTCCATAATCCCTGCGAAGTTCGGTGAGCAGGCTGCGGTGAATTGTTTACTGACAATCATTTTTTTCACTGCTAATTTCGAAAGGATCTAAATAAATTAAATATGAAGGTTTAACATCCCTAGTTTAAAACGCTACTGCATAGAATACTTTAAGAGATCCATTTTTTTATAAATTGAACTTCATTGCGAAGTATGTTGGAGGATTCCAAAAGAAAGGGCAATGGAGAAAGTAACAAAAACATTTTGCCATGTGTATCCCTTAACAATCGCTCCATATACTCACTAGTTTATTGTCTGGAGATGACACAAATAAAATTGAGTTTGGAGGACATCATATATATATATATATGTATGTATGTGTCTCTGTGTGTATGTGTGTGTCTGTGTGTGTGTGTGTGTGTGTGGCGAAAAACTGTGTTTCAGAGTGAATGATAGTTTCAATCCTAGCGATTATAAAACAATGTGTTACGTTCATGTATGTGATTTTTTTGTTTGTTTGTTTTGATTTTTGCAACTAAGTAAGATTTGAGAAAGCGGTTTTCCCAAATTGTCTTTATGGATAAAATATCTAGATTATTTATAATCTAAACTTGATGTATATTTTAATAATTCATTATTTAACATTTATTTTCTTATATTTTAATTTACAGTTATTTTTTTATTTAATTATTGCTACATTTCTTATTTTGATTTAAGTATTTATTTGTTTCCTTATACTTTCTATAGCTTTAAAATTTGCGTTCAGAAATAAATTTATTTTAGGTTAAGGGCTATTAATAAATTATTATTGTGACTCAAACTATAGGTTTGGCATGCTATAAGCTATTTTTATTCGCTCCTACATTTCGGAATTACGTGATTTTTATTAACCATCTGAATAGAAAGGTCCTTGAATCATTAGGAAACATCTATGGAGATGATAGCACTGTTTATAGACAACTTCCCCAAACACCCGATGCAAAGAGCCATGCATCTCACCTCTATCTTATTTTGTCGTTACAGATGGGCTTGACAACTTTGAACAATTCTAAACAGAAGATTATTGCCTCATCATCACTGCTCAGACAATGTTTTTCTAATCATGATAAATTCTTCCAACTTCAATGAAGATCTATGATCTGAATGTTTTGTTTCGTCTCAAATTCACTAAGGATCACAAGTTCGAGATAAACGAACCATTGCTCAAGACGCGTTAAAAGTGCTGCATCATACTATAGCTTCTGTGTTGGATCTTCTCAATCTCCACTAGTTCCTTTAATATTATTCAAAATATTTTCCGTAGTATTAAGAATGAAAATTACGTTCCCACAGACGCCAGACTGCAAATATTTCTTCTCTGTTCATGTAAAATGTTCTGATGAGATCCATTCTTAGTTTGACAAACCCAGACCTTTACATCTAAGACGCACCGGGCTATTTCCAAGAATTCGATTTACTTTCACACTCCCACCACCGTTTCGAAATCAAGGTTAACAATTTTCCCAACAACTGCAACTGTGTGAGATAGAATGATCCGTAAATACTTCACGGAACAATCCAACCTTGACCTTTTCAAGTCAGAAGATAATCGTTATCTATCCTCCTTCTCCACATAATCTTCCTTTTTTTTCAATCTGCCCTCATATTAGTGACAAAAATGTGAATAATCATTTCAATTTTGATAGCAGCCTTCATCATAATTGACCCTCAAGCATTGTATTGGTGACAATTTAGTAATTTCTTCTGGGTTTTCTCTAAAACCGTATATTGGTATACTAGGTTGGAATGTAGGCATTTACTGTTTAATGGGAATTCGGAGTGTGTCATTCTCTTACTGATGTGCGTTGTGACTATGGTAGAGATGTTCATATTGTTTTTAATAATGTTTAGCATATTTACAGTTTAGCTATTGTAACCTTTAGAGCATTTCTAGTGAATATTATTTGTAGTTTTTCTTGCTTCTCTGAATATTTTCAATGATACAGATGACTCTTTTACTTCCTTTCTACATATGACATTTCCTTTCATAATGTAT
This sequence comes from Acanthosepion pharaonis, assembly GCA_903632075.3. Classification (NCBI taxonomy): domain Eukaryota; kingdom Metazoa; phylum Mollusca; class Cephalopoda; order Sepiida; family Sepiidae; genus Acanthosepion; species Acanthosepion pharaonis. The sequence goes on from CAHIKZ030000347.1 coordinate 757,861, forward strand.
TGATTTGATCTCGTTGCTGCAACTATCATTTTGCCAATAATTGTTTTTAATGACATTTCATAAGATTCATTGACTATATTATTCTTCCCCCAGGACAAGCGAATCTCATCAAAACATAAAAGAATAAGGTAATATTTTAAAACGCATATCGTCGAATATGAAATCAAGTAAAATATCATTATTTTTCGTAAAATAATTCACTATAGTTTAATTTCTACAAGGTGCCGCGTCTCTGCAGGATATGGGAAACCATAGCTCTCAAAAAAATCTATCACCTGTGGATCTTAGAAATGTTTCTATATTTGCCAAAGCTTCAATACCCGTTTTGCAATCAATTCATACAAGCTCGTAGGCAAGATGCTGCCTTCAATTATCTCTTGACTTCAATATTGCACTGGGAAAATTGAGATTTTCAAAATATACTTCCCCATTTTCTGTACAAGTTATATCAACTGTCACTTTTTTATTTTTGATTTAAGGGGTTTGTTTCTTGCTATATGTTTTAGAACTTCATAGTGGTAAACTGAACTTGTCCATGGACTCCTCAATATCCATGTTGAGAACCAGTTTTCTTCAAACATGGGGAGATTGCCCACCATTCATTGCCACATATTAACATTTATTCTGTAGAAATTCAGCAGGTAATGCTCTCTTTCTAACGAATTTATTTTGATTTTTACTCCTTCTTTTTACTTTAGAATGCAGCCTTCTATACCCCATGTACGTGCTGTGAATCGCAAATCTCATTTAAATAAAGAAATATGTCTCTTCTAAACTGTAGAAAAAGTTATGTCCTTAGAAAGCAAGACCATTTAATAAACACTGACTGATGATTATAAACCAAATGATGCATTTTCGAAATTTTGTGCTGTAATCTTTTCATAATTTCAAGTAACAATGAACTTCCAGCTAAAGTAATATGTCTTGTGTTGGTACACAAAATACATTGTTAAGCAATATCTAAAGTAATAATAAATGGATATAATATTCACGAATGCAGATTACAATTTAAAGTTATAAAAAACAAACGAAAGTGATATGGATAAATGTATTGGACAATACATTTATTTTACCTTTAATGATATGACTGTTATCATGCTTCGTCATAGATACCTTTATTATTATTATTATTGTACTGTTTTAGCTTCTTCTTTAATATACTAGTTTTTTGGAATATCCTTCAAGGGTTTTACCGTAAGATTTTAATTCTTCTACATAGATTGCGAGTCATTTTGTTCTGCTATTTACCATACATATTAATGCATTTCGCGTCAGTAATAGTTTGGAAATCAGCGTAGGCGATCTCAGCCTTCTTAATAGCCCCTTTCTTTGTGTGGGTCCTTTAATCTTAACAAACAAGCGTGCTTGTTTCATTGCTTGACCAGATGTTTCTGAAGCAAAGAGAAGCTGCTCAGCATTAATTCCTGGATAACAACTCATTAAGCATCTCTCTACCTTGTTTGCTTCCTAAGCTTTGTATAATATCAGACTATAGTGGAAGTTAGGCCTAGGTCGTTTATAGTTTTTTCATAATGTATAATAAATGTATTTTTGAACTTCGCGACATTTGGTTGCATGAAACATTTTAACCTCCGTTGCTTTTTTATGTTTAATGTTTTATTCCAATGGCCTCACTTACTTGCACTCCATTTAATAATTCATTCTTGCATGGCAAGTCTATCTTTAGCTTCAGTAAAAATCTCCATTCATAATTTCCAGGTTTCCATAGAATCATTATATTTTAATTATTTTGTACACGGCTAATACAATATATCTTGAATTATACAGATGAGCGCATGATTCTTAGCCACAATATAACAATTGTTTTCAGGATATTGAGGAATTCTTTTTGTCTAAGATATTGTTGGGATATCAAAAGCATTACCCACTGCTTCCGGTAAGTTTAATCCTCGACAGTTTAATCCCTTTTTGGTTTTCCTCAAAAACCTCATAATACAATCACACTCTATCAATTATGATACATCAAATCTCTCAAATTTTGAAAACCAATTCCTGTACGATGGAATTTGAATTAACTAAATTTCTTTCAAATATCAACGGTCATTAAATCTATATCACTAACATATGATTCGAGTTTCAGCTTGCAATATCTATCACAGTTAAACATTTTTCAATAACTTATTTTCTTGTGCAAAATATATTCGTAATTACGGGAAATATAGTGCACATAAAACATTTGTTTATCACAATATCCGTGATAAATGAATAGATTTGTATCTTACTATTTTCTATGCTAATCTCTGAAAAAACTTTGCATAGCATGAATATATATGTAGGAAAGTAAAAAAAAAAATATTGCATGTCTAACGATATGCTATAAGTCTTTAAGTTTGTAAAATACAGGCCTTCATCAAATAATATGCAGTAATATTTCTTTAATTTTATATAACCAAAAAAGTTATGTCCGATTTTTGATTAGTCATTGAATGAAGTTGAAATATATACGAAATGCGTGTAGCAATTGTTTTCAAATTCGGACAGCCGGAAGTGGGAACATCAGACGTTATAAAAATCACGCGCACTGTGCCCGGCCATCAGTTATGAGCCGGACATCTGTGAGAAGGATGGAAGTGTCTAGAGATCTCGTTCGGGACTGTTTGCTTTACGACTTCAATATGAAGTGAACAGTTCTCAGAGAGTTCAGGACAAGAAATTCTAACTTAAAAATTAAATACATTAGAATTTGTATCGCAAAGGTGAAGAATTGTACGCTTTTAATGTTCTTTTTTTTTTTTTTTTTCAGGATGCATCGTAAAATACAAATTTCCTACTTTGTCAATCTGAAAGCAGAAAGAAGACCAGAAAAAAAAGAAGAGCTCCTTCTGATTGAACTTTGGCGAATTTGTGGGATTTTTTGTAAATAGAATTTAATTTAGTCTTCATTCCCTGATTAAATATTAAATAAGTTGAATTACACCAACTGTAAAAGTAAGAATTTGTAAAGAAAGAGATATTAAAGTATTTGTAGAAATACAAAATAAATAGAATAATTTAAAAAAGCATATATAATCCAACAAATGAATTTATATGTGCAAAGATTTGATGGGATAATAATGGTTACAATAATAATAATAGTAATAATGGCTTTAGCTAAGTTTAAATTGTAAAGGAAAAATAATTTTTTCAAGAAATGTAAGTTTGTAGCTATAATTAACAGACTATTACAATTAATTACTAATAAGGAATTAGTCTGTTCTTCGTCTTAGTTTGTGCTGGTGGACTAACATTACCCGTTTGGCCTGCATTCTAGGAAAATAGCCTTTTTAAAATTTTGTGACCTTGATTGGGTTAATGAACAATTGTTTGAATTAATTTATATTTGTGTGTGTTTGTGTGTGTTTTCTTTTCCCCATACTGAAATATTGTATTTTAAAACTCAACACATTTGATTAAAAATAACATGAAGGTATGATACACCCTAATAGTTGCTCTTACATTAAAGGTGGTTGTGAGGAATGAATATTGCTCGTCATATCAAACATGTATTGGTTAGCGATAGTTTGACGACGTTTCTTCAATGGAAAATATTTCATTACGTAGAAGTCAGCAATAACGCTTTTGAAGGCTGGGAATATTGAGCTAGTGGGCTTGTATGAATTAGTATTTTCCTGGTAAAAATTGGATTTTCTAAGGAGGGAGCAATGCAGGAGAGGTTAAGAAGTTTTCAGAGCAGTATAAGAAGTTGACCATTTTTGATTTCAACTGCGTGAAGGGTAAGCGCGTCAGTGGTCGTATCTTTTTTCATCCAATGCTGTCAACTACTATTTTCCCATGTGATTCCGATTATTATTTGTTACTGTTCCTTACTTTTCTCATCAAAGACTCTGTTGCATTTTGTTTCCTTATTTCCTCACGTGTTGTATATTATTCTTTAATTATTCTTTAATTCATATTACCACGTGCATAACTGAATAGGCCGCATTGTCTTTTGTTTTCTTATTTCTTTTTCTATCTAAAGTTATTCATTTTTCTCAGCGTCTTCCCGTCGTGTCATCTAGTTCATTTGTTTCTTTGAAGATATAAGCTGTTAATACTTGCCGATCAGAATTTACTTTGGTTTGCGAACAACACACAAAAAAAGAGGATGAATTATAGAAGAAAAATCTCCCAGAAATACGCAACACGCCAAATAAATAAAAACAAGTGTGAAAAGATGTAAGTAGGGACATTTTTCCCCATATTCTATATACACTAACTGGTCAAAATTTATATGATGCGCCTTGGATTGTTTCTGATGGATTCCCAAGAAATCGACAATGTATCGATTCCATATATAGTCGGAAATATCTGCAGATAAATTTATCCGTACCATCTAGAAAGCTTTTAACAGCTCTTTGTTAATTTAAGTACCTTATCTATCAATAAGGCTCATATTGTCCATCTTTATTTGGCCACAGCATTTGGATGACGTCATCAGAATACTCAACATACTATCTTTTAGCAAATTTAGTGCGATGGCATCGTGAATTATCCTATTGAAAAAAGTAATCTTTGTTATGGTATGTTACAATACAAAAACGAACAGTCACCCAGGAGTTACGTATTTCGGCAGAACAACATCCATAATCAATGCTACGTAAACTCACTGAAAAACATTATGGATATTCACACAAAATATTTAGATCTGGAATCATTAATCTTGTTGAATCTACAAAAACCCTGAAATAACAATGATTTAATGGAGAATACCACGTCTAACGATACCACATAATTTGCTTAATTATCAATGTTATCTACATGAGGAATAATACCCAGAGAAATGTTGCCTCATGTGTGCGTGCCAGGACAGACATGGATATTAAGTTAAACGCAAATTTGCAAAAATATTGCCAGTGTCCGCATTAGAACAATGTTTTGCCGAAAAGTTATCTTTATACTAGTGTGGCAGAACTTGAGCGCCACCATATATTCCATGCCTAATCTCTAAGCCATGATATTGAATTTAAACCTATTCAACGCTAATCTTTAAAAAAGATACAAATCATAGTTGTCCATTTATTCTAGCGCTCATGAATATATCTAGCAGAATTCTCTCTGAAGCTGATCAGTCGTCAACTCCTTCTCAATACCCAGAGATTGTAGTTTACTGGAGCGTAATATGTCAGAGCAAAGTAATCTTGATCATGGAACTTACTCGAGAAACGACCAAACTGCTGTGTCCAATACAACATTCACCGTAAATGAAAATGAAATTCAAAGTATGGTTTTTAGTTAGTGTTAAATTTGACTTTTCTTCGGACGCTAATTCTGCACACCAAATCTGAATGGGATAGCTTCAGAACTTGTATAGCCTATGCACCTATCACAGAATTCTTAAAATTTGAGTCTTTTGAATTGATACTTTCTGGCATGGAAAAAGTTATCTTCACAAAGAAATATCACCATAAACCGAATAGCACGCTTTGGATCCATCCAGAATATGGTGCAATCATTGTTTCCTTTAACCCTTCTTATATCGAAGGTTATTGTTCTTTTAACAATTTCCTTAAAGGAATAATGTTAAAAGGAAAATTGTAGTATTTGGAACTAATGACAATCATTGCCAGAGAGTTCTAGAAAATGAAAAAAAAATAGCTAGTAGTTCAGGTCAACTTTGAAAACAAAAAACTTGGTTCCTTTGAATTCTGCAAAAATATCAAGTAAGATTATTACTAGAGGTAAAGCATCACTGTCTGCTATCCCAGATGACACTGACGTGATCTAATCTTCAACAAATAAAGCTAAGCTTGGTAGTATTGCTTAATCACTATCTGAAGGACGAACAGTTGACATCTTCCCGAAAGCTCAAATGGAACATATATAGGAGCCATCTTTAAAGACGATGGACATAGTGTGTTTCCTCGTAACGCCTTGTTATTTAGCTAATTTCTATTATGCTCTATCATTATAAGAGACATATTAGACCGAAAATGGAGTACCGGTGCTGGAACTGCCGAAATCAAACATTCTAATCTTGAGAAAGTTCAAAAACTTATTTTGGGCATTGCGGTTAATTAAATAATTTTTAATGTACAACTATTTCCCATAGACAAAATGTCGTGAGATTTTCGCTATATTCTTAGTTCACTATTTGAAATCTCATCACTAAGACTGTCTCCTTGGATGTACCATTCCCATGCTTTTTATAGTCTATTAGTAAAAGTAAGTTTCACTTGGACAGTATCTTTCCAAGTAACGCTGCTTTGTGGCTAGTATACATGCTGTCACTTTCCCTTACAATCTTTCCTCTTAATTCGCATTTATCTCTTATCAATATGACATCTTTAAGTATCTATCCATCTTGAGTGGCTCTTGGGTCCTGAAATGTATGAACATTAATAAAAAATACTGCATAATCTTTCTAACACAAGTTAGTAATTTAAAGATGAAATTTTCTTACATATGTAATGACTGTGTAGGTGAGGGTGTATATTTTGATAAACTATTATTTTGTATTTAATATTGAAATCAATATCCTATTATACTTGAGACGATAAGTATAAACAATTTTATTATTCATGGTTTTATATGTAATGTTGAAAATTTTATTATTCTTGTATAGAAATATGAGTATTTTATTATATTTGTGACTTTTATAAAAATATCTTCTATTTTACTTGCCTATACATAAGTATTGGTTATTGATATTTGCGTCTAAAAGCATTTACATCGTAGATGATTAATTGCGAGGGGTTTTACCGCTCTGCTTATTATACAGTCTGCATAATAATGACTTCGACAGGATTTTCCCGAGTCTAAGGAGCATGCATATAAAACAATATCCTATTGGTCGTTCATGGATATCGTCAATTAACACTGCTAGATCTGGAGTAATATCTTGCGTAAGTTTTATGCGCATTAAAATGATAGGCATCTTCAAAATTTACGATACTGTGTCGAGAAAATTATTTAAGTTCTTTTGGATGTTTGGAGTGATACACGTCACAGCTTTAAAATTTTAAGGTAACAAATATATTCTTGCAAATTCATGCCCCTACAGATTCTAAAAAGCTGAATATTTCTTTACGAAATACACAAAATTAATCAAGTAGTCACTAGCCTTGCTAGATATTGATACAACAACATTTCTGATTTATCATTAGGTGAGTTGCATACAGGAAGTTGGGAATGATTTAACAGTTATCACCAAAATCTGCTTCAACTAATGCATGGGCTAAAATAGTAGAAAAATATGAATACCACTATCTGTCAATTCATCTGAGATGAGGTATTTTAATTATTTACTGTATTTACATTGTTCTGACTGCTGGTTTTTTCATTGTTGTCTTGTTCACGATATTTCAGACGTTGTAAGCTTCAGCCTTCTTGATGTGATTGGAATTTTTAACCGAACGCTTTAATTTGTCCATCGAGGTAGATCGTTCTAGTTCCACGTACCCTGTCTCATTCGGATGTCTTTTTTCACCAGTGCAGTCAGATATCAAAGGCACATCTCATTGGCTCAAGTCACTGGATACTGCAAATGCATTTGTTCACAGTTATGTGTCCTTCAGGATATAAGTGTATGGATTTTGGGGAATTATAAAGTATATATCACAGAAAACAACAGAAGAATACCGGAATTTGTTAAAAGAAACTCGTTTATTAACTTTTGGTACAGGAAAACATAATGTAGACCAGAAACTAGGAGAGAAAATGGTTACCTGTAAATGAATATTTTCAGCAAAAGCCGCTACTGCTACTCCTCTTGATGTAGAAATATTTTTATGTCTTTCGTCCGACGACCGAGTCCAAACTTGTAAGGCAATATTCTCCCTCACAACACCCCCCCCTTTTGAGATTTCACCCCCTATGGGAGACATTCATCTTTCTTTTAAAGGTAAACTATTGAATTTGTAGACACCCCGATGGGTACTATTACCGAGAATTTTAGAACACTCATCATTAACAATATGCGTCATAGAAATACAATTTGGAAAAAACTTCCGCCGCTTAACTGGGCAAAAAATTATTGTCATTTCGGGATCGGGTTTCTAAACAATCGTTCTATCCTGAGATAAAAACTGCGCATATTCTTATTTTCTTGTTCTTTTCTTTTACATAACCGCATGGCGCACCACATTTGCAATAATTTATTGAAGAAATTACTACCATTTTTTCCAACCTATTACGCTTATTGTTAATTGCATCGAGTGCCGCAAAAGGAACATTCCTTTTTGATTTCTTTACGGGTATAGCGTTTTCCTTTTGTTTAATTTTTAGAATTATTTTTTGTACCTTCCTAAACAATCATAAAAGAATAAAAAAAATCTTCTGGGTAGCGATTCTTAATTATTTTTTCGGAGGGCTTTCACTTAGTTTGGAAACCTGACTTCCTTCACAAGTTCAAGAACCCTAGTGTCTCTAGCCAAATATTTGACTGGATACAATCGATCTTGAGAAATCGTGTAGTGAAGTTCTTCTTAAATTGCCACCTATCTAGATCATTTCACATTAATTTGGAGTCCTCGGGGCTCTGTACTTGGATCTATGCTGTTTCACAATATTATTTGTCCTCAGCTAGGTATTTATGTTGAAGAAAAAAATATTTATACCTGTCTTAATAGCAATTCCGACAAAATAAAACTGGCAACTGATATGCAAAATTGCTTTCGTTGTGTTGCAAACTGGAGCATGAAATAGTTTGTGAATTTTATCGCTCCCAAAATGAAGCTGTCACCATTTAATAATCATGGACAGTGTGTTAGGACTTTCAAAATCATTGTTGAGAGCAAATTATTGCAACATTTTCGTCTCAAGTTTGATAGGGTAGTCCTGTGTATGACGATAGAGTTCATCTGGCAGCATGCCATCTGATCGACATATGTGCAGTTTTGAAGAATATGGGTACGAGATGTTAACTGCAGTTCATTCCAGGTTTACCCTGACCAGGGGTGGTAGAAGTTGATAAAGACCCACCTATAGGCAAACAGTGAACAGTATTTTATAGCAAAATGCTGTGCATGTGTGTATACGGATGTGTTTTTGAACATAGAAATAATAAGTCCTTGCTAGTTTAAATAATCCCTATATTTATATGTTCATATTAGATTTGTAACCTTTAGTCGATATTATTTTATATAGATTATTATTTTTTATCAAATTTTCTTGCTCAGCGGGCCTTTTATAAATGTCCTTCGGTTTAGCTGCACACCCATAATTTCCCACCATCACATTTTTTCACTTTTTCTCCCCTCACTCATCTTCCAATCATTAAGTGTAGATTATATTGTGTGTGTCACCACAAAATGTCTACTCTTTCCGAATGCCTATCTTTAATTTATTTTAGGTCAGCGATTCAGAAATGTATTAGACATTCGATATTATTCATATTTATTTGTATCTGACTCCCCTCCTTAAAACTTGTCTCTGTTACATTTTAATCCCCACATTCACTTTTAGACCTTCCTGTTCTTCTCTCGTGTGTTACCCCTCCCTATAGCTTTCATTTACTCTCGCATTCTTCCCACATTCTCATATATATATTCTCACTAAATTTTATAATTTATTCCCGGAGTTATTTTTTCTGATATCTTTTTGAATTTGTAGGTCTGATGAATTGCATCTTATTTAAGATTCCAATGGAATAAATTATGACCATGGAATACTAGTGTTTAAGCCTTTTTTATTATATCCTTACTATGTCCTGGACATTGATTTCTACCTGGATTCTACCCTGTTGGATATGTGTGTATGTATATATATATATATATATATATATATATATATATATATATATATATATATATATATATATATATATATTTGTGTGTTTTAGATATATGTGCATATATGTATGTGTAAATTAACCACTAATATAATCTATCTATCTATCTATCTATCTATCTATCTATCTATATATATATATATATATATATATATATATATATATATATAGGTGTTTTGTGTGCACATCAGCAATCAGCATACTCTATACTGTTAGCATCGGTAATCGCCTAATTGATGTTTTAATTTACATTGGGTACACGCCATAACTCTATTCAAAATAATGTTGTGTTATATTTCGTATAACTCTGTATATTTGTGCGTCTATGTGATTGTATGCTTCAGTACTCGCCTTTGTGCATGTTGATTTTGATTTATTAAAAAGATTTTTTATTAAGTATCAGCTCGATTATCAGTTTTTTTTATTACTATAAACTTACAAATGTTGTTTTAGTTTCATTCTATAAGAGAATAAAAAAATCAAAGCTATTCTATCTCGGAATCATTATTGAAACTATCTTATATCAGATAATTTACAGCGAGCATTCAGAAACTCATCGATTTTCTATCTACTAGTCGATGCAATCTCCAATCTGACAAACCGTAATGATACAGACTTTCCAGTAACACCCCACGCTAAATATATTTCTCACTCTGTATATATATATTTGTAGAATCTAGATTTAGTTCTGTCAATTTTCTTAATAAAAAAAAAATTGCACAAAAAACGCAAATATCAAATTTGTTTACAGAATCAATGGGTTCTTAGTCATCCGTAATATATTTAGATATCCCCAGGAAATGTCGACCGTTATGATTTCATTATTTAAACTTCCCAGATGAACAAAGGATACACAGAACTAGTTCTTATAAAAATGTATAATTCTTACTTTTAGTCGCAGCTTATCAACCTTCCGCTTGGTTGCGAATAATGTTCACCTAAGCTCGCGAATAATCAGAGCAAAATCCTGCACACAATCATTCGTATAACGTTTAATTAATGATTTCTGACAATTTCTGTTTCCGCACTGCTCCTAAGAGAGACGTTTGTGCTTGATCGCTTCAAGTTTTCTATGGTAATCGCTGTTCGCAAAGGCATTATAGTCGAACAGTATCAGTTAATCTCAAATTATGAATCGACAAATAGAAAATGGCGTGTTTTTGCCATAACACGAAGTGCTGCTCCCATCGATGCAGAAATGCTCATTGATAATGTAGATACAAATAAAGGTTGGTTTCGTTTATAAGAAACGATATATGAAGAAGAAATTAGCTTCTTATTTTTGCATCGTTGCACGCTCTGGTTTTGATATTATCCCATCATATTCACTATTGCTGTATCAAGTACGCATTGATAGTAGGTTGATGGCTCAACAAGTTACTTTCTTTTTCACCGTATCCTTATCGACAATTAACGAAGATAAACAATAAACATGTCTTAATATGTTCACATACAACGTGCGATGAGTAAATTGTCACAATTTTAGATTTTTAATTTCACGCATTCGTGATGTTTTTGATTTTGCCGACTGCATGGTATAGAATTGTTAGTTGGTTTCTTCAATACAAACATTTCAGTGTGCTTGGGTGTCAATCTGAGAACAGTGCTGATTATTTGGAATTATTTGGATAAGTCTAATGCTGATTACGAAGGTACCGATGTTCCAAAAACTCACTCGGGTCTTTCTGATGATAAAAGAACTCCCGAAAGTTTTAGTGAAGATCTCAGATTCAACCCGAAATTTTATATCAAATGCCTAGAGGAGGTAGTGTTGCCCCGGGTCAAGAGGGTGGAGGCTGTAATACCATATATCTGGAACAGGAAGCTGCATCATGTCATACTAGCATGAGATTCCAGAAATGACTGTCAAATAATTTCTGCGACCACATCACTCCTTACATCTGGCCCTCTAACCCTGTAGTCTTGCAACCCCCTTGATTATTATGTGCTGAGAACAGTTGAGCAATTGACTAACAAAACTCCTTGTAACACCAAAGACGAACTGAAGGAAAGGATTATGACAGCATTCACCAAATTAATAAAGGAGATCCTCCAGAAAAGTTTCAGGAAATTCCAAAGTATTTTGGAAAGTGGCTGAAGCCAATGGCGATTGTATTGAATAAATTTACTCTTTAATATTTCAAGTTATTTTTGTGCAAATTTGGTAAATATATGTTAAAATGACATATCAGTGTCATTTTCATTTTTGCCTAATTTAGACGACAATGTATACATCACACCTTCTATATGCTGTATTTGACAGTATATAAAATGTGAAAGAGAAATGAACTTATCAATTTTAGGTATGTCGTATGTGTCCGTAATTTCGATATTGCTTAATTATGATCTTGAACAAAAAGATTAACCTCCTCTACTAAGAGTACAAATAAATAGTAAATATGAAATAATATACAAATGTAAAATTTTCCAAAACAAAACATATGGTCTTGAATTGCAATTGAATTAGCTTTTTACACCGAACTCGGACGTTTTAAACATTACAAGAATATAACGGTGTATATATCAATCAAAAGAAATTAAGAAAGAGGGTCAAGAATTTCAACATAGAGTGATATTTACCAAGTTTACATTTGCCTAACTTCGGAAATTTCTAAAAATCCAAAGCATTAAACTAAAAACTCCAATCATATGCATATATAGACTTGGAAGATCGATATATTCATATGATAGCCACGCATTGAGTCAAAACGCTTAGAAATATCTAAACTCGCAGTTGTATATAACCGCTTTCATACGTATATATCTGTGGTGATAAATGGATTCCAACGAATGAATAGCGTATATCTTACAGATGGCTTTCTTCCTTCAAACTATGTGGACCTGACCTACAGAATCCCATAGAACTATACCAATAATCAGAACAAGGTCACATACAGATTTCCAGTAGCAGCAAGAATTAAAATGAATAGCACATGTAACCTGAATAGAAAATAATGATATAATCAATAGGTTAACGTACAACACTACCCAATACAAAAGATTGCTAAGGAAGCGGCCCTGAACACAAAGTAAAGATCGACAGCAGTTAGTGATTTTTGAAATCTATTCTCCTGAAAATTATAAAATTTGAAAGATTTTAAAAATTTCAACTGACAGTAGTTCGGTCAATGAATGAGGGAACATTTAATATTGCCTTTGGCATTTAAAATATTCGAAGCATTAATGTTATGCCAACCTATCTGTATCAAGAAGATTATCTTTATCCTCATTTTTTTCTAGAAGACCGGTTCTATTCATTAGGCTAGAGATAAATGCTTGGAGGCATTGTTCTCCATTAATTTTCAAAATTTCGAAATTTAGACCGGATTTGGTATTATCAAAAATAAAAAAAAGAAATGAAAGAATGTTAATGTCCGTTTAATGACTGGTGTTCTTCAAAAATAACTTGAAATAATATAGATGTAAATAATGATTAGTCTTGAAGAATTTTTGCTAAATGTGCACGTTTATATTTGCTATTTTAAAAATAAGGTGAATTACAGTTGCTAGGGGAGAGCGTATCCTGTGGCGTAATCAACAGTTTGCAAAAAGGACAATATGCCCAGGCCATTGGTCAGGATGCCTTAACTGTTCGTGATGGAGCAACCATCAACTAACAATACCGTATGCATAATTTCACTCAAAAGGCTTGGGTTGACTCGTGCTATAGTTTCGCGTCACTTTCCAAATGTATATCACGCTGTGAATATTTTCCCAGTGAATTTTGAAACTGGGTCTCATGGTCGGAATGTGCCCATATAGTAGAATATTAACTTACCAATTGCGACATTGTTAGCCTTGTGCGGTGATCTATAATATCGTGTACGTTCACACACTTATTTGAACACCTAATTGCCCAGATGTCAAGGGAAGTATGACTGGATAACAGCGTGTTAGTTTATGTTGTGACTTTGACGACGTATGTAACTAATGGATCCAGATTTTGAAACGTATATATACCGGCATTCTGCAGAAGTGAGTTTTTTTAGTACCGTCGTCCATAGGGAAATTAATGACCTCTTTGAACAGAGAAGACCGTTTAAGCCTGTATTCAATGCTACATTCGCAAATTCGTTCATATCAGTCATCAGCAGTGTTTTTAAGTGGGCATTTCAGATTCGGAAACTTCCCAAACATCATATATATATTTATATATATATATATATATATATGGGGGCAAGCGTGTGTGTGCGCGCACGTGCGTGTGCGTAAAATTTAAAGAAATATATATATCTACAAATGACAATAATAATAAAGACAAAAGGCAAACTTATCCTACCCGACGGATTTCGTTCCCTGATAGACGTTGCTATTGCAAATGTAAGCATTTTATTTTCCCAAAAATCTGTTTAGAAAAAAAATTAAATGTCCAATTTTTCAGAATTCTTAGATTAAGAATGATTATAAATATTGATCAGACAAATTAAATTCTAAGTAAATTATGGAAGATGTTAAGTGACATAATTTAATATCTAATAAGCAAATATGAGTATTTTTAAAAATATAATTAGTATTTATATCATTATATTTTGAGATTAATTTACGTATTATATATTTCAATTAATAGAATTTTAGGAATTAAAACTTTTTTTTATGTTTTAACATTTTTATAGTAAATATGTGTTAATACACATTTTAAAAATTGTTACAATGTGATATGCGATATATCTCTATGTTTCTCTAATGAATGTTTACAATTTATCCTCTCTTGTCTGTAAAGAATATATATCAATTTTCAAAAAATCTCTATGGCTTCAGTTAATTATTTTTATTTCTTTTATGTTCAATGCCGCTTCATGACATTGGCTGAGAACTACAACCAGTCAATTTTGATCTCAATGTTATTGATACTTTAAGACTCTCCTGTCACTGTCTTATCATCCGGTCATAGAACTTAATTATTTTCATGTCGCTCCTTCTTCATTGAGAGATGTATGTGCTAAATTGTGTCCTGGGAAAAACCATTTGTCTCTTAATGAAGTCAAGTGTCAGTTATCTTGTAGTTTTTAAATTTCTAAGATTTCCTCGTTGCTCATATAATGTGTCTATAGTATTACTAGCAGCATGGCCCGGCGTTGCCCGTACGAAGCATACAGCAATCGCTATCACTTGACTTAAATATTTTTGTCCTTCCTTGCCATTAAATGAGTTCCCTTTGCCATGCTGATTTTTCTACATGCCTTACTTCTTGCCTATATCACACTGCGAATTTTTTCTAAGCTCTATACTAAACATTAAATCTGTTACGAAAAAAGAACTAAACAAAATGAACACAAAACGATCAGCTTTAAAAAAGGACTCGTAACTGGAAAAAACAAATTTTAAAAACAATGTTAACAACAAATACTTTTTCACAACCAACCCAATTTCCTGAAATATGGAGATTGGTCATACTACTTGGGCGGGGTTGTTGTTGCCCTTTTTTTGTTAACCCGGTACTTTGGAAACCATACATTGATCCGATTTTAAGTTCAAATAAAAAGAGCTCAAAAGTGTTTAACAACGCGAAGTCAACTGCACAGAGTCCAAAATGAGGTGAAAAGCTTAGATGTACTGGGCCGCGTAGTGCAGGCGAGACATTCAACTTAAAACCCCCAAAATCCGTATCACCTGTCAGTTAATCGGTATTTTTACAAAGTTTGAGTCCCAAATAAAAATCGGGCTCCGACATGACACAATGACGTAAATTGGAAACTCGGATCTTGGATGCGGCCTGGGAGAAAGAACAAAGTTTAAAGAAGTGGCAAATAGACTGCTGAGGACATGGTCAACACGGAGGTTTGTATCGATTTTTGAGTCACGACGGGGTCAAGCGGCATTCTATGCAAGGCACCTATGAGTGGGCCGCGTAGGAATTTCTGGTTGAATTGTAAAGAAAGTCCGAAATTTTAGAATGAAATCCGCCCAAATACCGGAGTACCAGCCGATTTACCAATTTTTTGAAAGCCTGAATCCAAATTGAAAATCTGTCTCCGTTACGAATTGACGCCGTAAATGTCGGAATTTGAATCACCACTGCAGAACTGAAAAGACCTATTACTCTTCGATTTGAATGGTCAAACTGAGGAAGCTTCTCGAGGAGAAACTTTACTCGATTACGTTGCAACAACATCTAACTGCTCACGCATTGTGATGCTGATTGTGGAAGCGGCAGCGCCGTCTTTTGGTCAAAAGATGCGTCCCTTTTTTGCATTCAGCGATTGGTTGCATACGTTCGAAAATTCGGCGGACCCAACATCGTCAGTTAGGTGTGCACCCATGTTGGTGATAAGGGGCAATGGTCTAACAGTGGGGCAAAGGTGTGACGATTTCAAGCACGCTCGAATAGCGTCGGCCCTTGTCCCCTTGCGTACAACGGCGAGGGTCTAGCGAAAGTCACCGGATAGAAAGACAGTTATATCACCCATAAAGTCATCGGAGTTTCGAATATCCTTCAGAGAGCGGTTTACAGCCTCGAGTGCAGTTTTGGACTGACAGTCTTAATCAGGTCAAGCGGAAGTTTAAACTTTGAGTTCACTGTTCTGCCACCCGGTAGTAATGTGGCAGCAATGCCTGAAGACTCTACGGCTAGCGCCACATCGCCATGGCGCCGAATTTCTGCAAGAAGCAGTTTTGTTACGAACGATTTTCCGGTTCCACCAGGCGCGTCCAGGAAGAAAATTGATCCAGTATCCTGCCTGGTGGATGCAAGAATCAGATCGTAAGCGGTCCTTTGGTCTATGAGAATTTTGGCTCATTTGTTGTGACATAGGCGTTGAGTAGGAGGTCTCCAGCATAATCTCAGGTGAGAGACTGGAGGAAGCCACACTATCTGGCGTTTGAAGCCCAAAAGCGGCGAGAGATAAACCCCTCATTTCAACAAAAAAGTTTCTCTATGCTTATAAGCGCCCTGTTGTGAATTTCATCGTTGAATGTAAGAGCCATTGTTGGACACAGCATTTGCCCTTCTCTGAGTATGTCTTCGGATAAAAAGTCCTTGTATTTGTCCCAAAGTGATTTGGGATCATTGGGTTCGCACATTTGCAAGATTGTGGTGAAGACCTGGCCCAAAGCAGAGGATATTTTTAAAAGATCTCCCTCAGCCATTGTGACATCCCTCTGGTTATTGTCTTCCAAACAGCCGAGACGGAGGCAGGTCTCACGAAAAGTGTCACATGAAACTCCATTAACCGTCCGAACGTTATCGCTGCTCGTTGGACCACTAACTTCATGCAAAAGGAGTCGCAAGTAAAAACATTCCTATCTTGATGGGGGAATCTTGAATACCCTACCGAGTATTGCCTCTTTTTTGAGGCGTGGATAGCCCTCGACGTTGGCCCCGCACTTCCGCCGAGCCCAGATGTTCTTTTTTGCCACACATAGTATGAAGGCACTTCTGGGTACAATAGAGTCCTAGCTGTATCCGCAGAAAAATAAGGAAGTTCATGTTTTTCTAGGTGCACAGCAACATGGACGATTGCTGGGAAGCGTTCGTGGATGGGGAAGCTGAATATGTGGCAAGGGCCCTCTGTGTTGCTAATGACGCGCCCTTCAATGAAGTCCTGGATTTCGTCTACGGAACCTTCCTGCCTAATACCAAACATTGCATTATCAGTCCCTTTGTCGATTTACTTGCATACATACTTGATGGAGCGAACTGAATGGCAATATTCGACATTGATTGCGCATTAAACGCTTTTGTTAGCAGGGGACAGTATGGCACTACCCATCTGTTATCCACTTGGTGGCCCTTTACCACGGCTGTAAATCCTCCCTCAGCGGGACTCCTTTACCGGTACTGTGGATAACCATCGCTCCCACTAATTGTTTCGCTCACAAAATCTCGAGGGTACTGCCGGGTGCATTTGCCGTCGCTGTTGTGACAGCTGGTGTAATTGTAATGCGACCAGCAGGGACCATGAATCATGTTGGCTGTCACTGTTTCATACAATTCAGGGTCAGCCGAATGAAATAAAATGATCGATTTCTGTGGCCTCAGTCCTGACGCACAGCCAAATTAGTATATCAAAACTGGCTCATAGTTGAACCCCAGCTTAAACCAAAACTGCTTTGGTGGGCTACAGAACCCTCGCTCTGTATGGCGGCGCTGGTTAACAGTCTGCAACCTTTCAAGAGTTTCAGTAGGTCTTTCTACAGCTCTATCAGCGGAAATTGAAATTACATCGCGTTACCGCCTTGTACGCTTTTGCACGGAACTTTTCGACACTCTTGCAGCAGAAGTTTCAGCGGCGTCGGCTGCATGGCGTGCGGTTTTCTCAGCCATGGATTCCTGGGTCCGGCGAATGGACGTTGCCGCAGCCTTCGCTGCGTTACGTGCGGTTTTCTCAGCCGTGGTCTCCTGGGAACGTCGAATTGAAGTTGAAGCGTCCTCGGCTGCATTGCGAGTAGTTTTTCGATGTAGGCTCTATCGAGACTGCAAAGGCGCTTGTGATGAAGCCGCTTTTTTTTCTTGCAAGCGTTTAGGTAGTTTCCTCTTACTTTTCAACGGATATGTGTAAACTGATTTGCATTACAAACGGTTTCATGTGACAAAACATACTGCCTCCGTTGAGATTGACTGAAAAGCCTCAAAGAGGCCTCCTCCCGCTTTCTCTTTGCCGCAGAGGCTCTTTTAGAACGCCTGTTATGGTTGCCTCGCTATGGTATTTTGGCACGTTTAGCAAAGCTGCCGGGTCGGTCATCGCCACGGCACTCAGAAGAGTTCAAAGCAGAGGTTGAAGTAGAGGCCAGCCGCTTCTTCCCCAAGGATGCACACTCAATGGAATCATGCTCCCGTTTCCCCTTAGCCGGTGAGGCTTTTTAGAACGCATGCTAAGGTTGCCTAGCCTGGGTGTTTTTGCAGCCTTTGCACAGCTGCTGGGTTGGTCATCGCCACGGCACTTATAAGAGTGCAAAGCAGAGGTTAAAGTAGACGCTATATGATAATCTGTAACGGGAGTTATTATGTGCTCCTCCGCAGTCGCCTGTTTTGCATGTGTAACGTTAACGGTATTAAGGTTTCCACTGACATGAAGTGGAACGATTATATTGAATCAATTCAAGGTCTTATATTTTTTTATTTACTCGTGATATCTCGGACATTAATGAGTCTATCATGCCAAGCATCACGGCCCTGCATCATGGTCGGGAAGACATTGGGGAGGCATTCTCTGTTATAACGTAACTGGTCAATGTTAGGTGATTGCTGGGCGATCAACTCGTATTGGTTTATGGATGGTGTTCAGAACTGTAGATATTCGCGAGTTATTGCTTTGGTTAAATCCCCAGAAGAAAACTGTAAATTCTTCGGAATCAAAGCAGGGATTCTCTAAGGCGACACTCTTGCACATTTTCTCTTTATTTTATTGAGAACTTCCCTCAACATACTTCATCATGTTATCAAAAATACTTTCCAAAGCCGATATCCTTGTAAGGGTATTTTCTGCTATGTATCTAGATATTCTTCGCACTATCAAAAGAAAGAATGGGTACTGTTAGCAGTCTTTATGTTTCATATCGGCTTTAATTTCTTCCCCAACACTAAAACTCTATATTTTCTTTTTAATTTTTCCATAAGCTTTCCTCTTTAGTACGTCGAAGACTTCATGAATTTAAGTGCAGTATTGATGTCATCATTTTAATATTGAAATTGCTATGTGTGAGTGTAAATTCTATGTTTGCTTCTTTCACACTTCTCGCTTGTGAAAGTAATCTTCAGTTTTGTTGCTTTCATATCAACGAAGATCTTCCAAATTTAAATGCAACGTTACTCATCATTTTCTGTCTGTTTGATTCCAGGCGTTTTAATCTCATCGCTCTCCCCAAAGTTTTCTCACATTCTTTTACATTCCGCTTTTTAGGCCACATTTCACTGGAACAATAGTAGGAACATTTTCGAATTCGGTGTATTTTTCCATTCTTATATGACTCTCCTCTGATCTACTTTCTCTTTTCTAAGATCTTCTTTAAAGAAACAAATTGAACAAAAGATGAATACTGGCAATAACAATATAGCAAATTGAAGTAAGAAGAAATTGTTTTGAAAAACTCTTCTTACTTGTGAATCGACTACAATCGTTTCGCTAGGCTAATAAAATCTACGATGGCCATAAAACTTCTATCCGTCAAAAACTTATCTTAAGGAATATATTAATGTAATAGTTTCTCAACTTTTCAATATTATGATTTCGATTTTATCATGAAGGATTATTTATAGGAAGAAACATAATCAGCCACTACCGCCATCCACTGTTGGCATTAGAACATGTAATGAGCGTGAAATGTGAGTCAGTGTACAAATGATATCATTGCAAATTTCGCCACCCAATTCTTCATCAAGTGTATAAAAATAATAATCAACATGGGATAAATAGAAACATTCTGAGACTTTTAGTTTATTCTCCCATTCTCACCCTTTTTCCCTTCTCTTCTTAACCTCCACGATTCCTTCATTCACCTTTAAATCTATATTAATTCCTCGCTATTTACTTTGTTAACTATTTACAGATTGTTTAAGACAGAAAGACTAATACTACGTCTCTATATACAACAAATGTGGTCTACATCCAGGAAAACATTTTTTACTAAGCATGCTCCCCACAAGCGTACCGCATTAAAATATTATACACATAAACACAAACAACCCACACACACACACACACACACACACACACACACACACACACACACACACACACACACACAGGCAAGTATTATAGTTCGGCTTCATTTGCACTTTACTGAAGTAAGTGACCTCATCAATTTTCATTAGAGTAAACCCTGGGGTCTGATCGTTCAATGAATTCCCTTTCCCTACAAGTGCCCCTTCTTTTCTTTGCCATTTCACTAAAATATCTCGTTGTCTTATTCGTATATTCTCATTACACTTTAGAATGACAGCTTTCATTTCGCCTTGCATTCACATCGTGCGTTTGAGTAATTATAAAGCTTATAATAGTAATGACTCGTAAATGAATGAATATAGTACGTACAATAAGCTTACAAAAAGTTTACCCGAAGAGAAGATGCGTAAATCAGTGTGCTGTCTGGTTACTCTTCAATGAACTCACCATTCTTGGTGAGGACCAAAATCGAGCAGAACATACGGAAATCTCATTGTTAAATTTATCTAATCTGTCGACATCATTTGTATAGTTATGTTCATAATAATTTATCTATCTAACGCACTTTTCTATCTATTAATTTCGTTTTGAATTAATTATGCAATTAAAACATAAGTACTAGAATTAAGGCAGTATATTGTTTCTCTACAAATCAGCAATATATTTAAATTAAGTATGTAGAAAAAAACTACAGTGGAGATTTTAGCAACATCGTTTCCTCGGTAAAGATTACAGTCGCATATTAAAAAAAAATTAAGCTTGAAAGCTGTGAAATATTTGTGCTGTCCAAGATAAAATAATTGACTTCCTGGCAATATTTGAATGGATATATAAACATCAGCAACATTAAAATTTTCAGTCTTTAATAATTATCGCAATGTAGGAACGGTGGCGTAATGGATAGCAGCTCGGATTGAGGTATCATTGGGCCGAGTTCAATCGATTACATTCATTTATGTGCTAATATAGTGGGGGAAAGTATGAATTCACTTTTTCTTCACTAGCTATGGCAAACTGTCTACTGCATATAGAAATGTCAACCTACTGCCGGTAAAATCTGGCTCGTCAGTCACGTATTGAAAGATACATGATCGCCTAAGCGTGTATCATATATGACTGAGTGACTGATGGAGACGTAATTAATAAGTATTTTACTAACTTTTAATATATTATTTCATCCCATTTTATTTCTTACTACAATAAAGATTATTGTTAGTAAATACACGTGTATCGACTAAAATTCTTTTTTTTCTTTTCTTAAACATTGAAATTCATGACCACTGTTGTATACCAAGACAATATACTGAAGGGAATTATGCATCCCGACGGTTACTAAATGAGGGTCACTAGTACTATGTAATGCAGTACTTCTTTTAACAACGATTAAACTGGGTCGCTCTCAAGTAATGTCTCATAATGAGGGTGGTTCTCACAGCCAACAGGAACCAGTTCATGTGATCAAGAGACATTTAGTACAGACGCAATTTAAAAATTGTTGTTCTCCTTACCATTCGTTAAGGTATTCAAATAGAAGGATTAATTTATTTATTTATTTTCATGATTTATCAACCTTTTTATGGGTTATTTAACGTCAAGATTTCGGCTTGTAATTTGTTGATAACAGTATCCGGAAATCTCAGCGGGGGGTTCCATGTAAGTCCTGAAAACTCTGTTACAGTTTCGAATGATTTTAACGCTCTTTTGCGGGGGTAGGGGTTACATGGTGTTATTCCAGAGAACATGCTTTTGACAACTTATTTCTCCACCTTAGAAATGTAATGCATATACATTGATTGATATGTTAAGATCATTTTGATTTTAGAATGTGCCGAAGAAGGCATTCATAAGGAAGGAAGACTTGGGCCGGAAGTGTCATGCGTTTAGGCCATAAACCTTCAAAGTACATGCAATGATATCTTACGATAGTCATTCTCGGTAAGTTGTTAGAAAGTATACGAATCAGGCACCACCCAACACACACGATCACGCGTGAGCGCGCACACACAATCACACACACACACACACACACACACACACACACACACACACACACACACACACATATATATATATATATATATATATATATATATATAAAGTGAACATTGAAGTCAACACACAGAGGCGACAGGCTGTTTATTGAGCACTTTATCACATAAATATGGGACGATTTAAAATATATATATATATATATATATATATATATATATATATATATATATATAGACACAGAGAGAGAGAGAGAAAGGGGGGAAGAGAGGGATAGATAGATAGATAGATAGATAGATAGATAGATAGATAGATAGATAGATAGATAGGTTTGTAATCAGTACGAAAAACATTTATTAAATATTAATTATTTGCTGAGATAGGAAAAATGAGTGGGAAGAAAGGAAAAAATGTAATAAAAATAAAATGAAAAAGAAAAAAGTGGAAAGAAAGGCAAAAGAAGGATTAAACAATGTAAAATTTTAACAACAATTTTAAAAACCATTGTCAGAAAATAGGGGTCCATAAAATTATTATTTCACTCACTGGGGTAGACTTTTCTAATTCCACGTGCTATGTTTAATGGATGTCACCTGCAACTAGAACAGGCTACTCCAGTGAGCGAAATAAGGGGTTCAGTTCAACATTCCAACCACCTGAAGATTGCTGGAGCGTACAACGGCCGAAACGTTGTAATAAATATGGCGACAAAGTTGAGGACAGTAGTCCGAATAATGTAAATATTGTACATAGTACCCCATCACAGAAATATACACACATACTGAAGTCTCACTTTATTTCGTAAATATCCAATACACAATGGTTTTTGCTAATTACGATACTCCCGAAAAAACTAATTATTTATGTATTAAGTGCATGTTCATATCCAAATATGAATGCTTATAAAATGATCACACACATTTAACTGAAAAATTATATTTATCAAACACAGTGCTATATGTAATTTTTTCTTGTAATATTCACATATACAAATATATTTGAATTAATGACATTTCAGTATGAAGAATTGTATAATTCAAAGATTATATAATTTCTTTATTATGTTTAAATTACCAAGAATTATTGCAACGGTATTGTAGCTTTTCCCGTTCTCTTTTCATTGGTAGTGAAATCTAATTTGTCTTTTTAGATATGGTTTTAGTACACTGCTAGATATCACAGTGTAAATTGACTGAAGGCCATATCACTTTAAAATAAAGGTTCTCATTTGACAAATGAAATCAATCAACGTCGGTCTGTGTGCTGCATATCCACTTTGTTCTGAGTTTCTCTTGGGGCGATGGTCTTGATTCACTCACAAAGTCACATTTTCTCTCGCTTTTCTTTCTGCTCCCGTCTAGGAGATCGCTAGTTGATTTGTCCAGAGGTAAAACGAGAATTTAACAAAAGGGATTTTAACTTCATGGTTTATTAAACACGTTGACGTGTATATTTTTAACTACCCATATATGGTCGTTATGTCACCCGCCTGCTTTAATCAATGTGCAAAACTTGACTCACTGAAAACAGCCTCTAACATTCCCACGTCCGGCTCTGCCAATCAAAATCAATATCCCAATTTTGTCTACCGTCTGGTCTTAAAGGTCACCCTCAGAAGGTCTGAGCCGAAATACACTGTCACTAAAAAATAACTGAAACTATTAATTATCGTCTGCCGAGGTAAGTGACCTCTTGGAAATATCAAATTCTGTCAGTTTTGATTTACGACTGGGGTATTGGATAAAGGTTGCAATTAGAAATCGAAAATCAGATTTCCAATTCTAGTGGGCTTCGTTATATACACTTATGTGCAAACAGCACTGGGAAAGGTATGAATCCACATCTTCCTCCAGATATGTTTTAAATATTAGAACTTTTATCATCATTAGCTTTTGAAAAATTCTCATAAACTATTTTTTCTTTATTTGATTTAAATGACCTGAAATTTTTTGGAATACTTTATGAGAAAATAAAATACATAATGTTGTATAAAAACAAATAATTTAACCTATCAATTAGACATAAATTTAAATTGAAAATTTCTGGAGAAAAAGAAGATTCAAATTTCCCTATGCTTAGTACTTCAACTATAAACGTGGCAAAAAAATGTCAGTAATTTAAATCAGGCTTGCAGATTCAACTTTTCACGCCGATAGCAATTTCTGTTCCTGCTCATATTTAAGATACAACTCATGATAATATGTTGTCATTAATATACTTAAGTATATTCTGAGCAAATTCAGGTGTACTTTTGGGTATTATTCTCTATTACATTAAAGACTGTCCATTCATTTAAACACGGTCTTGCACAGGGATTTTCATAGATCAATATACATTGATAAATATATTGTAACATGAGAATTTAAATAAATCATCAACAGGATTTGATACTGCGTATCTGCGTTAAACAAACTATTTGTAGAATGCAGAAGCCTAATTTAATATTTCCGCCTTTCAGTTGCAATCGAATAGTGAAACATTAATTCTACATTGGCGAAATTTTTTTAAGAACAGGGCAGCAATCGATCAAAATAAAACAATGAAAATAGAAAGAAAACAATTAATTGGGAAAACATGTAAGTGAAAATTTAAAAAGCGAAACAGAAAGAAAAAAAATATGAATTTTTGCATCGATTTAAATTAACCTGAAACGTAAACATGAGATCGATATATCCACCCCCCCAAAAAAAATGCTAAAAAAGTAAAAGAAAAAAAAACGAAGAAAAGTTCTAAAATAATTAATGTAAAATAAATAGCATCTAATGTTAATATATTTTCCTGAAACGTGTTGTCGTTAGAGTTGTGTTTGCTGATGCATTCGTTGTAATTCGGAATTGGCCTAAAATCATTTACGGCTACAAACATTAATCAAGATTCTATTCTTTCTTTTCGGACAGGTTTTTCTCTTTTACTATTTTTAACTAGTTTTCTTTATCATTTCACACTTTTTTGTGTAGATTTTTAGATTTTCAATCATGGGTACGCTTTTAGTTCCTATATATTTATGTATTTTGTCTTTTTCATTCTAATCATCATCATCATCATCCTTGTTGCTGTTCTTTATTATTTAAACTAGTTTATGAAATCTGCATATATTATGAATTGAAATCTTACTACATTTTAACAATTCGATGTTTAAAAAATTCCAAAAGTCTTCGTAAATTGCTCTCAATATTTAATAAAATATGAACGGAATTATTCAGTAATATACGGTCGATCACATAATATAAAATAGTAAAATTCTTCATTTATGGTAATCTAATAGAATTCAAATAGGCAAATTTATCTTTTTTTCCTTAGATCATTTTTCACAAATTCCATATGTTCTCCTCTCTCTCTATCTATACGGTCACCTAAAACACGCACATCTTAAATACTAGAAATAAGATATGCATACTTTTTTTCAGGTCGTTTCTCCTGTTTATGTATAAGTGGTCGATGGAAAAATTCAGGAATGAAACTGAAAGATGTTACTTCAAAGATGTTAATTCAAACTGACATCTTATTGGCATTTCTTTTAGAGAACGTTAGATTTTACTAAATTTAATGCAAATGCGTTATTGGAGCAATCAAACAAAACATTCATTCATGTAAAAATTAATTTTGCAAAATATGAACGACAGAGTTTCCAAGGCTAATAATCATTACGGATGATTCGGGAATCCGGGGTCTTCATTTGCAATTAATTCTATATTAAATTACTGACAAAGAAGAATATTATATTCATGATCGGGTAAAGCAATACTATAATATATTTTGATCAGATATATATTAGGTTTCCTATAGTCATAAATTATCCTGAAGCAAAACATTGTATGTTATTGGTTAACGCATTAAGAATTTTAACCATAATATTTCAGAACATATCTGTAATTTACAAATTTACAAAGAGGAAAATTTCCTCTAATTTTTACATGTGAAAACTAAATAATTAAAGTATATAAAATACAATGATACAATATAAAATGTTACGTTGACATCTATGCCTTTATAATATTACTGGATGTCGACGCATTTAACTATATATTTATACTGTAGATATATTTAAAATTATCTATTATTGAATAAATCATTCATGTGCAAAATATAGCCGAATATATTGAACATAATGTTTTCTATAACGCGAATTGTTTGAACACGTTCCTCATGGTAAGTGGATATAGATTATAGAAGGACGCACCCACATTGTTATATTAAACTGTTGTTGTGGTAGGATCCACCTAATTTGTATAGTGGAGTACAGACCATATAAATATGGTTGGTGCCGGGAAGACAGGGAGGAATCAAGAGATTCAACCAGAGACACTGCCCGACTGCGACTCAGTCAACACATTCTCCAGGAACGGTCTTACCAGGAATATACAAAAGACTATATGTAAATATTGTGTACACTTTCTTGTTTCAATACATTTTGTTCTAAGTCCATTTTGTGTTGCATTATTATTCCATGCATTAGTCAAGTTTCAACAGCTGTCTTAAAATTTCGAACGGATCACTTTAATTCATTTAACTAACCCGATATATACAGGTGTTCTCTTGAAATTTAGAACGGAACCATTTATTTAATCAATGATCGCGAAAGGTTTTCATCCTGTTTCTAATGTTAAATGGATATAGATTGTATTTGAATATACACATCAATATATATGAATCTATCAACTTGAAATTTCGAACGGAAGCCTTCAATTAAGGAACACGTATGATTACATACCGTTCTTCATGATAAATCTATCTGTAGATTGTAGAGGAATGTACACACCTCTTTATATACATTTGTCTTCTTCAAATATCGACAGGATTCCTTTATTGAATCAACGAACATAGATTGTTTTGATCCCGTTTCTGATGTTAAATGGGTATAGATTGTTTTAGAATGTATATATCAGTTTATATTCAGCTGTTTTCTGGAAATTTCAAACATGTCTTTATTCATTTAACGGACATGTGTTGTTCTCATCCGATTTCTCAGGATAAATATATATAGAATGTAGATGAACCCACACACCAGTTCATATACATCTGAGTTTTAGAAATTTCAAACGCAACCCAATATACAATTTACGAACGCGGATGCTTTTCATGCGGTACCTCATGATGAAGGTATATACATTGTAGCAGAACGTATACACAATTATGTATAAAGCTGTTTATTAAAATGCGAACGTAATCCATTATTTAATAAACGGACACGGATGATTTCATCTGGTTCCGCCTGATATATGGATATAGATTGTAGTAGACTGAACACACCCGTATATATACAGATTTGATCTTAAAATTTCGAAGAGAGTCCTTTAATGAATTAACGATGATTTTCATCCGGTTTCTCAGGATAAATGCATAAAGATTCTATTAGAACTTGTACAACAGTTTATACTCCTCTGTCATATTGAAATTTGAACGAAACAATTTATTCAACCAACGAACACACATCATATTCATCACGATTTACATGTTTATGTAACATAGATTGTTGTAGCAAATATTTACCATTTTGTCACCTGTTCCGTTTATTCTGTTCTACAAAATACACGATGAATATTCGCACCGACCATTTTGCCGGATACTTTTTTAATTCACTTGCATTTGTATCCAGGAGAAAAGATTTCGACATTACCTCGTGGCAAGGCAAAAACCTGAAGATGGCCGAAAGTACACGGATTAGATTTTATGCTTATAATAACGAAAGTGTGAATATGTAATTTATTATCATTTTTGTATAGGCTGTGTTGTAGGAAACAGCTACATTTCTTACTTGTGCCTTTCTATGGATATAATGTGTCTATGGTTATTTCAATAGTGGTACAAACCTAGAGTTTACCTTGTCGTGACCATAGAATTTGTCTGATTTAACGAAATAACACCTGTTTAAAAACTTATTATTTTAATTTGTAACGGGAAAATTATCCCAAAAAATTATTATCTTCCTGTTAGTTTTCTTTCAAAAATGCGTTTAGGTTTTTCACTTCTAGTCTAGATTAGACATAAGTTAAGAAATAAGAAAAACTAAAAATCATATACTCACAAAGGGATACACGAACAAACATGCGCAGACAAAGAGAGATAATATAGTATAGCTTAGTTGTGGCACAGGGCCGAGATTACGGAGCTCCCAGTGTCTAACTAACTCATGACTCAGTTGTAATGGATCTAGCGGGACAAGTTTTAAGACCATTACAAAACGTCGATGTGAGATTTTAATAAGCGTAACTTTGTTGTGTCACAAGACCGAAAGTATGGCGCACCGAGTGACCTATTGTGTGATTCTTGCTAACCATTACAGCACATCGATGTGCCATATGCTTGTAGATGCAGAGCTTTGATGTAGCAGAAGGCCAAATTTGAGGCGATCCGAGTGAGAATCGAACTCAGTATTTAGTCATAATTTCTAGACCTAACTTCGTCAATCTACCCGTATATATATATATATATATATATATATATATATATATATATATATATATATATATATATATATATATATATATATATATATATATATTCTTATATGCTATAACTTACACATCAGGAAATAGAACAGGGGCAAATTGTGAAACTTTCTACACATTTTGTTATCTCGTTAGAATGCTTGTCTTTATGAATATTACAGTATTCATATTGTTTTCTGCAGAAATCTTATGTGATTAACACACTGGTAGATATTTCGTTGCTTTGAAAAGAAATTAATGATTTTGTTTCAAAGATAATATTATAGCCTTCTCATGCAACAGTTACTTTGAAATACATTTTACTGGAACTTTTCTAAAGAAAATATATATGTTTTCATATATACAATCCGGGTTTTATCTGCATGCCTTTTATGTATTACACACTACATTACATAATCTGTAATTATTCTACAAGACACGGTATATAACATGGTATTTATTTATGAAAATACCGATATATTAGTTTAGAATATCAAGGCAAAGATTACAAAAGATATATTCAGAATTGTCCGCATTGTTATTATTTTTAATGGAGTATTTTCCATCAAACTTTGTGTATATTTGTTCCAAATTTCCATCTTTTATATTGTAAGGCTGCTAATTAAGCAGCGATTGTAGAAAATAAAGAATCAGCTTTCAATATATCTAAACTGGAATTATTTATCAGTGAACATCTCTCTGTGTCACTCCAGTATGGAGCATTTAGCCCAGGCTATAAAAATATTCCTTCCTTGTACTGTTATTTTAATATTTAGAGGGAGCGCCAAAAAATAAATACATGGAATTAACTTGCAGGACGTAAGGCAACAAATAGGGAACCTCGATGTGATATAATGGTTAGCAAGCTTATCTCACTAGAACAATTACTACTGTGTACAGACGTCTACCATGAATCGGTAACCAATACTTACGGCCTTATGCCGCATCCAAGCTTCACTTACAATCGACTTAAGCCAATAAATGTACTTTTACTCTACGAGAGACACGAAACTGAGAAGCAGGCTTGCCTACGTTCTTAATTCTATCAAGTGGAGGTTACTAAACCCCTATTAAGGCTGCCGCTTTCAAACACGAAATCGTACACCTCTATTTCCTTTGACGTATTACATCTAACTCTCAAACTCGGGGATTCACAAGCGAAATCTAACACGTCTAGCAACATTCCAAAAACATTAATCTATCACTCATTCCCACGTTCGTCCCGGCCAATCAAAATCGACTTCCTTATTTTGTCTACCATCAGATCTCAAAGGTCAGCATCAGAAGTTGCGTGCCAAAAGAAACTGCTACTAAAAAATAATAGTCTGGAACTATTACTTGACACATCCTACCCAACCATTAAAAAGTCATTTATGAATTTTATTTCAACTACTTTATTTTTTAATAGTAACAACAGTATTAAAATAACAGACATAGGCTGAATTTTCATGTATTAGATTGATATTGAATCCTTTTCGATTTATAAGATATGCTGTTAGTTTTATTAGCTACAGAAGTCTTCAAAGGGAACAGACCTAATGTGTACATTCTTAGGCCTCTATTTTAGAATTTTGAAAATTATAGAATACTGAAAATACTGTATACCATTTCATGGCGTAAGTTGACGTTTATATATTGCAACTTCACTGCTTAAATATGACTTTCTTTTCAAATAGATGCTTACTAATATTAACATTTTGAATGTGACACGTATTTAGTGACATTGGAATTAGAAACCATGACAATAATACTTGAGAAAACTGTTGAAAAAAGCTTTATGTTATGTGTATTAATTTCTTATTAATATATTTTGGTGAAAATTGTAAATCATAAAGAAAGAACGAAATTGGATAATAAATGATTTTCCTACTTTATCAATTCAATTATATGAATTAAGAATCAAAGAGTGTGTAATAGAAAAAAACTTTTAAGATTAAATCTTTTATAATACTAACAAATTTGTTGAACTGATATCGTTCGACAGAGCCGTAACTTTTATAAATGATATGAATATAGTTTCTATTTTCCATCTTTATATATCAAGTATAAATATTGTAAACTAAGAAATCAAATTAAATCAATAAATAAGCCAATGTAATTTGATTTAACAAATAGTTAACGATAAATGTTTCAGATTACATTCATATTTTGGGTTTAATTTAGAAGCAGTTTAATATAGAAAGCGACGACGTAAAAATGTTATTAATTGCACATATTTCTATTTATATTTGCAATAAAAGTTATGGTAATTATTATTTTACTCATATACAACCTTACTTAGAGCAAATTTCAATATTTGTGCAAAAATGAAATCACTGAAACAACAGAGCAACAGAATAAACATCAAAACGTTCAACATTTAAAAATGATTAATATAATATTACTGAATTAAATTTAATAGTTTAAAGAATTTATAAATTGATTCCACGAATAACACTTTATGCCAGAAAGAGAAGACATTCTCCATTAAATATATTTAATTACAATGCCCCGATGACATTATAATATTAAAGGGCGAATGACATCCAAAAATTAGATTAGAAATCAATTTATTTATTAACGATCAGGTTATGTGACCCAATTTTACCGTCATAAGTTCTACGTTTTGCAATGACACAAAGTCCTAGCTTCTTTTTCTTATCACTTAGCTGCCTAACATCAAAAATATTGTTTTATTAAAAAGTTAGGAAGTTCGAATTGTATATATATATATAGGAAGTTCGTATTATATATATATATATATATATATATATATATATATATATATATATATATATATATGTGAGAATTTTTCTGCAGATTCTGAATAGTTTTGATGGGCTTTCCTTTTTTACTCGCCTAACTGCAAGCCGACTTAGAATTCTGCGTAAATATCTTCCTGCAAAACCACGGCATCCGACTTCAAACGGGAGACATGTAGTCCGCCATTGGTTAGATCTATATTTCTCAACCAGCTCCTGGCATTTTTCCAGCTTTCTTTTAAAGTCTTCCTGCAAATACTTCTCACAAGTTACCGTATTTTGGTGCATTACAACCTGCCTGGAGACAATTGACCAGATTAATAAATTCAGGCGCAGGAAAGATGTCGCTGTCTGCTCTGAGAATTTCAATTGGGTCCCGAGGTCTATTCTCAGTTGCCAATCTCGAGAGAATGCAGGTTGACGATTTACGCACCGATGTGGATTTTTTTGCCGGCCTTGACGAAATACATCGCCTTCTTTTCAAGCGTCCAACTAAAAAAACCGCTGATTGCTGCGTCCACTACTTTGATCAATTTGGGACAGGCGCTTAGAATGTGTTTCAACGTATCTTTCCTGATACAGAGTCGGTATGATAGCTTGTCACTCATCCCTCAAATATACAAGTTTGCAGGACTTGGTAGTACATCATTCCAGCTTATATTCCGCTGTAAAAAATTATCCCATCGTGTCCAGGAACCCTGCTGGATCAGTCCCACCACGTTGTCTCGTACTTCCTCTTGGGTGATTTTTCATCTCTGTTTACCCCTAGCTTTTTCGATTCGGGTAGCAGTAAAGAAGTCCAGGCAAGCATGACCCGATGCCATCATTCCCACGACAGCCTTCTATCTTAAAATCTCCTCCACAATACACTAGTTCACTCACTGCACACCATTTCTTTCCAGTGCGGACTTCACGCCTGTTGCCCTCACCTTTGTATCCTTAATAGTCCCTATATTGTAGGAATTGTCTTGTCCAAGAAACTACGAATTCCTCCACCAAAACTTTAAAGGGGAGTTGAAGTGCTTTGCCATATATCGCTGCATTACTTTGACTTCTCGTCATCCCTAGCGATTTGCGGAGGTAGCCGTAAATTCTCATTCTATGGCCTCTACGGATGTGAGTGGGAAGTCAGAGATAATACAAGAAAAGTTTCGTAAGCACAGCGTGCTGATAAATCCACGCCTTCAAATGTCCGGAAGTCCAGACGCACACCTAGGCAAGCCATAATTCTTGTTCGGAGACTGTCACTCGGATGGTCGAAGTATCCCTTTAGGAGCAGTTAAAATCTTTTCCTAGGCTATTCACGGGTTTCTCTGTCAATGTGGGGAGAGTAGTTCCCGATTTGGAGAACCTGAAATTATCCGCCAATTTTCCATTCTTCATAACGAAAGATCTTGACTTTGCTAGCTTTAAACTCATTCCCCTCCAAGCTATAAGATTTTCATGTCTGCGAAGGATCCACTTAATGTCCATAACCAAAGATATCGTTAAAGAATGTTTATATACACTCCGAACGGTGGCTGTCTTCATTAAAAGTCCTCGACACTCGAATTCAGCCGATTTGACCAGCATATTTATACAGCGAGATAGATTAATAGATAATTTGAAAAATTAGGTTTATTGGAACATATTAATATAGGATAAACACAAACGTAAATTTGACTTACAAAGCAATGCTTATTTCGTTTACATCCAACCCAAAGAACTTAATATATGAATTGTATGTGACGCTGTCCATAGGATACATAGCATCGTATAAGAAAAGTTAGCGATAATCTGCATTTAATTAGAAATATATTTCAATTCAATAATTACTTGTCCATATATTTAGTATCTATCTATCAATATATATATATATATATATATATATATATATATATATATATATATGGCCACCTAAATTCACAGACTGCAACACTTGATTATTATCATAGGCGCAGTGAACGAGAGAATCTCAATATTCCTTGTAATACCAAATATGAACTGAATGCAAGGATTATGGCAATATTCACCAACTTAAACAATGAAACTGTCCAGAAGAGTTGCAGGAGATCTTAGTATTTCTAGATATTTATGGAATTATTGTCAATATATCTAATAAAATGTGATTTCAGATTTATTTACATTTTTGCGAAAATGACATGCCAATCTGCTCATCACCTCCAGTATATTTGTAACTGCTGCACATGAAACTCTATAGAACAAACAAATGTTATAGCAGACCATGCTAAATTATTTCGAATTTTAACTGACTTTTTTTTTTTCGCCAGGCTGCATTCAAATAATTTTAGCGTCTGTGAAATCATAAAAATTGCTTGTGGTACAATATCATGTTGCCAGATTGTTACATTAAAGCTCATTATTTCATAATGTGCCAGGCTTAAAGATTAAACATAAAAGATATTATGATCTCTTTGCAATGATGCAACAAGCAGGTCAGCTAGAATTATAATTTAATTCAAATTAAATATTTTCCAAATTACTCATCTTTTGATTTCATTTCTCTAAAAATCTGTCTTTGCTCAGATGTTCTATTCTTAGTACCTTTCTGTGGAACAAGATTTCTGTTGCTTGAAGTCTCTTCATCTTTGAAGAGATTTTTTTTTCTTAATGCTTGTATTTTCAGAATCGTCTTATTTACACTATAAGAATAAATCTTATCACTGGAAGGGAAACGTCAGAATTACTTTAAATCAGAACATTTATTGGTTATTAAATATATTTTTATTTTCAATTTTTAGGATTTTTAATCGTGATCGTTCAAATTTTGTAGCAAGCGATAAGAATGGTCGTCTTATTTTACAATGTTTGAATTATTGTTTGATTAAATGGTGATTATAATTTTTTGATTATACAAATATTGAATATTGAAAGTTGATTACAAGTTTCATTGTATTAGATTAATTATTAAAAATAATGTTTATAATTTATTAAAAAATAAATTTATTAAAAATAATTATTAAAATTTTAAAGAAAGGTTGCTGACGCCAAAACAATGTAAAATGTCCAAATATACATATATCCAAAAGTTTTATCGCTGTACATTAACATAGCAACCATTAACAAATGTTCAAAATATCCCCCGCTTGCTTCAAGACACGTATCCACCCGTCGAATCATTTACTGGCAGACCGTTTCAAATACTACCACACAGTGAGAATATTTTCCCATTCCCCCTTAACAAGTTGATAAGCATTTCTGCATTATTAATGTCTACTGTATAAAACAATTTTATTACGTGACCCCACAGATAAATGTCCTAAAGATTGAGGTCGGGGGAAAGTGTAGGTTCTTTAGCCAGTCCTAGCAAACCTATCCATCTTTCATAATACAGGTCAGTCAGTGCATCAAAAACAACTTGACTAAAATGTACTGGAGCCCCATAATACATGTACCGCACGAGTCTTTGTATTAACAAGAATACATACTCTAACAAGCTTGGACGATTGTTCGAAATAAATTCCCTGTAGACAGTTACTGTATGTCGCACGAGGAGAACATATGGACCTACCAGACATTCACTTACAATTCCACGCCACTTATTATCCGTCATTTGATACTGGTGTCTAACCTGTATTTTACCATGGGGATTCCGATCCGCCCACAGCTGCTGGCTGTGTACATTTATTATTTCATCCGTTTCAAGTGTTGCTTCATCCTTAAACACGACTCAAGAGACAAACAACGGATCGGCAAAAGTTCTGCCGTAGTGAGTGATTAGAGGCCAAAAAAACCTGCACAACTTCACAAATGTTAAGGATAGTGGAGCTGCTCTTGAATTATCCTCCATACGGTACTATGATATGTAAGTCATGCTAAGGCAAAATCACCATCCATAGTTTGTAGTGCCAAGGATCCTGTCTCAGCAACGCGACGATAAACACGAACAAATGATAGATTATTCCGCTGCCTTAGTTCTGGGAACGCAATCTGGTACAGTTGTGTAACCACACGTTCATTATCATTGGCCCACCGGGAGTTAAAAATCATATCTGCATGTTCGCGATGAGGAATCATCCCCGAAAGTTTGAAAACGATTTGTAATTATTGTAGTAAAGAAAAAAAAAACTTATAGTAGCAATAAACGCCTGCAATAGGTTTCTTCTGTCTTTCGTCGGCAACATTTGTGGCCAAATGACAGTTCAAACGATAGTCCGTTGTAACAGTCCAACAAGCAACTTCGAAACGAAAAAATGCGGTGACAAATCCAACTTTCACTTCTCGCCAGCAAAACCGCCTATTCGTCCACCAAGCCCCGAAAAAATCCTACGCACGTAAGCGAAAAACAACTACTTTTGTTCACAGAGTGATTATTCTAATTGGCCACACAATTCAGGGGATGAAAAAAAGCATTAGTATAGATTCTGATATTAAAGTAGCAGATTTTTTACTAATTATTTTCGGTAATCAGTTTGAACTTTCTTTGGTCATTATTCATCCTGGTGTCGAGGTATTGTGGGTGTTTTTTGCAATGTGAATGATTTGTCATTGGAGGAATGGTTGTCATTTTTGCTTTTCTTCGAAGCAGTTCGTCGGTTCTAGGTGGATGCTATATTTGGCCCACGTTTCCTTGTGTTGTTGTGTTTTGGTGTATTGCGTAAATTTCTGCTTGTTGTATTTTGTGTTGTTGTTTAACGGTATCGTGGGAGCGTCAGCACGGTGGCGCAGTCACGGCTCTAGGAGGCGACACCCAAGCCAGCAGGCCCTTCGGTTTGAGCAGTTGATAAAGAAGCCCCAAGAAGACCTGAATATTAAAAAACCCTCAAAGGCAAATTTGAGAATTTTGTCAAAGAAAAGGTATTGTTACCGTTGCCATCTCATTTCGACACGGTGAACAACACTATCACCCTGCTGTCTACAGACGTCAACACTGATTAGCGTCAGCTGGGAGATATTGGAGGAAGCAAAGAGCCTGAACAATGGGGCCAAATTCTTGGTCAGAAGAAGTAGAACTATGTGGGATATCCTGCTGGCATCAGAAGACGCGGCGAAGTCACCGGCGGGTAGCATCATGTGGTTGAGGCTCCAAACGGACCAGGACGGCGAAAGTAATCCTGCATTGAGTGCCATTCTATATTTCTCTCGATCACTTACGTTTTGCTTTTTCAAATTTGGCGAGTTTGCCAGTGTCTTGGCCGTCAAGAGTAAGGCCGGCGTAGCCACTGAGAATGTGGAAGTGATGGTGACGATTTCCCGAAAGATTTTGTGACGATTCCGCATGTATTAATGTGTGAAGGCCATCTCATCTACGTGGAGGTGGAGGGCCGAAGACTTCTCTGTTGGGCCTGTGGGGCCGCCGGTCATTTATAAAAAACTTACCCTTTGAAGAGGCCGGAACAGCAACCGGAACAGATATCTGTTAAGGACTGACAAAAGTGCAAAAGTAACTAATATGTCTTGGGAATGCACGGAAGTAGTGAAGAGTGGAACGGAAGTTACATCCCTCTCCGCCAGCATGATGTCCCAAAGAAAGAGAAATTAAATGTTAGCGGCCATCTTAAAATATCCAACATTATTCATTTATTTCATGCCAATGTCTCAGACACGGCAAAGGGATTCAAATAAATCATTTCTCAGCATTCGCTGAGATCACATAGAGATCACAATTAATAGAAGGAAATTGGTTTCGTTCATTTAAACAAAGAGAAAATAAGCAGACATCAACACTCACTAACACATTATAAGAACCAATGAGATGGATCATTGATTTTATTATCCAATCCCTTCCATCCTCATACAATGTAAAACTGTTAATATAGTCATAATAAAATATAACTGTAATGTTTTTTCCTGCTCATATATCATATTTGGCTCTCGTCATTCATTAAATGTGCCACTGGTTAAATATATTCCTAATAATTATGTCGTTGAACGTAAGTTAAATACCGCAAATCAATCGCTTCTGCCATGTTCCATTTTTAGAAAATGCAAATTCTAGTATGATCCAGTCACAGATTAAGGTAAACATATTTACATTCTGTGTAGAGATTCTCTTTGATGTGAAGCAATTACAATGATTAAATATTGTAGAATGAAAAAAAATACTTGTAATTTTCAACAAAATAAAAGGCGCTATTTTTCCGTTAAGAATAAACATCGATGAAAATGTTTACAACAAATACAATTCTATTATGTCATTTTTCTAGTAGTTTTCTTTATATTTAATTGATTAAATAGTCCTTCCAGAGAAAACAAAATATTTTAATTGGGAAAAGAATTCAAACGATGAATGAACATTATCTGTTACATACATTGGATGAATGAATTTTTCCGAAGAAATAGATCATGTATCCGCTTCTCAATAAATAAAAAAATACATAAGGAATAATAAGGATTTATCATTCTCTTCATCGAATATGATGTAATTTCATTTCACTTTTTTTCTTATGCGCTTTTCCATCTTCGGTTTCATTGTGAGAAATGCATAACTGAAGAATATTTTGATAGTCCAAAACGAAATATAATATTCTATATTTATTTTCTTATAAAGAATCTCTCCATAGTTTTCAAGATGAGCAATCTCCGTTATCCCAATTGAAGTTCCTTCTGTTTACGATAAAATCTCCTTTGTTTCATTTTGCCTTTCATCAGAACTCAAAATATCGTTTCAAATACCGAATATTTAATTATAGACAAAATATATCTTTCTACATATATGTCTGTAATATGCACATTAAAATGGCTAATATAACCAAGATAATGCTGTTTATTTTCAGCCATTGATATTGGTATTTGTAGAATGTTGGTAACCATACACTACGTATAACTTAGACTAACAACGAGTACAGGATTTATTTTGGGGATATTCATTAGAAAATGAACTGGTTCGTGGAAAATGTACAATAAATATTCATAGCTTTCTGCTATTCATGGTATTAATTGCAACTTTGCTATACGGTAATTAAGCATTATTAATTTAAGCGCCATATTAGATCAGGCATCAACACTTTCCAGTTGAATTGGCTAGATGTAACGGTATTTTCTTTTGCTAACATTTTCTTTTCTCGAATTTATCGCCTGTAGAACGCTGTTCCGTACTATTGCTTTCAAGGTCAAATTTGATTTTCAAAAGTACAAATACAATATCAATGTTTATCTACTGTCTTCTCGATTTATTTTCTTTTCTTGTTCTCTCTCTTTAATTCTTTCAGACTCTGTAGCACATTGTGTCTTAAGAGTTTTATTGATTTGCTTGGGGTGTAATGACTAAAAATTAAATAAATACATTTGTACAAATGTTATTTCGTTATTTCGATGAATTTTTAAATTTCTTAAAATAATGATGTATAAAATAATTTCAAAAATTACTAGAAGGAAAAAAAAACGTCAATTTGAGAATATAATAAAATATGGTCAAATGCAGTTTTCCAGAATTATATCGCCAGAGATGCGCTGTTCATTTATCGAATAAATTTATTGCATCTCTGATCTGGGATAGAATAGATGATCTTCATACCAGATGTCCAGAAAACTAATGCAACGAAAGCCTGAATAGACTATGGCAAGTTATACCTCGTAAGAGATTAGGATGTTTGCATGTTTGCATGTTTACATCTACAGAAGCATCATCCCCACCTTATCTAGCAAAAAATGGCTTCAGTGATATAGTTGGTCTTTATCGCGACTGTTTTAAAGAGCGCACGTGATTGATTCAACTTATGACCCGTTCGAGAGCCACTATATTGTTCCAATCAAACGATGTGATATTTTAGAGTTGCAATTTTGAACCCAGTTGCACCACACCATGGTCGACGTAGTGCATTTATGAGATCATGCACCCATGAAATATTGATCGTGACGAATTGTAAAGGAACAACAATGACAGTAGTATCATATGAATATATCTATAAATATTTGAAATATGCACAATAATTACAAAGGAACAAGCATGACCACAGAAACTTGATACCATGTTCGAAAAAGATAATGTCTATGCGCTCATGCACCGAATTGAGACGGCGTTAGAAAATTTTTGATTTAATAGTAGTGATTTGTTTTTTGGGCTAATCAAATAATTTCAGAATATTTAAAGCCAAATAAAGTATAGATGTAAGAGTTCTTTTTACAAACAATTCCGATTTACTTATACAGGACATACTAATAAGCAAGAGAAGAGATGAATTCATCACTTTCCGAAGTGTATTTCAGCGTAAATAGATATAACGAACCATACAAGAATTAGGATTCAGTTCTCTGCTTTCCAATTCTGTGCTGTTATACATTACAACACCCGCCCACCCAAACTTACAAAACCTGGTATTCCCAACGGTCACCCATATATGCAATGATCAAGCTGAGCGATGCTTAACTGAGCGAAATGGAAAAAGAAAATTAATATTATCATATGATCACGTAGGAGTAATAAATGTTTATATCTGCCTATTGAGATATTCTTGATAAGAATTATATTAAGAAACAGTATTTTAATACACCGATTCAGATAATATCACATTATAATTATAGGCTCTGTTCATAACTCATCCTAAGAATTTACTAGGATTTAGCACTTTTTAATTGTACATTTAAGTAAGATGTAGATATGCTATTAAAGTGTTTTATTCCATAGCAAAATATCAGATGATTTCCTGTCTAATAAAGCGGATTTCTTCATAAGTTATATACAATATAATTGAAAGTGTATTATTTACTGTAATTCTAACAACGAATATCTCCGTAAAAGTTTCTTGAAATGCAGAAATAAAAATATTTCAGCAAAGTTTTCTGGTGACAGTTCTAGATCTTCCTGGGGCTAAAAAGACTTCTACAAAGATTTCAGTCTATCAATGTGATTTGTCACTTTTAAAACATCTTACAGCTCATGACGAAATACGAAGTCGTGCTGGATCGAAAATGATCACATCTAAACTATTTAGGCGAAGATTTGTAAGTGACGCTATACAAATCCGCTAAAATATGTTCGAAAAGAAAAGCACATTAATGTAGGAAGAGCAAATGGTATTGAAATATTTCATTCGTAAAATCTAGAAACTGCTAGAATCTAGCTGTTGTACGAATTGAGCCAGAACTTTTTTTTTTTTTTGGTAAATGACATAAAAAAAAAAAACAGATATTAGTGGACAGAGTAGAATGTCTGATAGGAAAAGATTTATCATAGTCTACATAAACGTGTTTCTCGTCGGTTTATTGCCTGAGATAGCATAACGAGCCGTGGGTTAAATTATCTAGTTATTATTAATAAAGCTTTGTTAGCACTCAGGTAAAAAGAAAGGCCTAAATGCTCCTTCATACCAAAGAAACCAATTAATATAGGAAACAATACAGATGTAAATTCTATAAATACAATGTTTGTGTAATGCTACAATGACAACTCTTTAGCAATTCGGTGGATCGTTTGTTATATCTACTGTAAGTTCTTGATGTGTGTCTAGACCTATGTAGTCGAAGGAATATATGATAAATATATAATTGAATTTCACACCGCCAACATCCAACGTTTGGAAGTTGAAGAACTGAAATAGATTATCAAGTATGCAATAGATAATCTAAATTGGTAAACTCCGTGAGAGAACTGACATTCTAGTTAGGAAAGTATGTGGGCAGCTATAAGTCATTTAGTTAAGCGATAAGAAATATCGTCCCAATGCCATCTCCAGTGGAAATGAAATTGTAAGTACGCTAAATATGCCAAAAAAGATATATGTAAATAATGTTAATAAATAACTTCTTCTAAAATATGAAATTCACATTTGTGACAGTCAGGTTGTCCCTAAAAAAATAACATTTTACTAAACATTATTTTGTAACTAAAAGTTGTTGATCGTATAATATTTTAAATTATCAATAGTGTTTTCTAATTTGTTTTTATTTAAAAAAAGAATTTAAGTAAATTAGAACTTGATACTTGACAAGTCCCGCAACACAAGGCATGTTAAGCATTACATTAAAAACCTACAACTTTGAAATATTTAGCAATCACACTATATATATATATATATATATATATATATATATATATATACAATATGCCATGAATCAAATATATGAATTAATTCCAAAAACTCATTCTTACTGCAGCTCTTTGTGTGCGGATAGACTCGTTATCCCGAACATTTGTATCAGCGCCTTAGATAGGAAACACCTACAGGCTGTGTTTATATAAACCCTGAAGATTTCCTAACATCGTGGTTGAAACCACGCGAACACAACTCCACTGTATGTTGGATAAATCTCACGATGATTGATTCCCTGAATTTTTAGAAACCTTGGAATAGCGAAAAATATCAGAATACTTTTTAGAGGACGTAATTTTTTTATTTAGTATCTAAACTTTTTTCTTGAAAGAGCAACTGACTTTAATTAAGAATAGGCTTTTGTGAGCCATGCTATTTAATACAAACTCCGTATTGTACGTTAACATTGTAGACTCTACAAATTCAGTCTCTCTGATGTTATGAAAATCAAATAAGTCTAAATCTTCTCAACAAATACTTACCAGATCTAAACACGTCTATTACCACTCTATGAAATATCTTAACTAATTTTTCTGACATTTTCAATGGTTAGTTTTTTTGAGATATTTCCAATTTACAAAAGTCGACTAACTAAAGTTAGTATGCAGATTTAACTAATATTAGCTTAACACAACTGAAATGTAATAAAATCTTTTTTTTTTTTTTCATTTTTCACTATAATATAGGATTAGACAAGGGGAAGGATCTAACAACTGCAGAAAAACAAAGAAAAATAACAAAGTTATTGAGTGAAGTGATGTCCAGATTGAAGATATGAAAGGAGCTTTTCAGAGATCATCGAACGATAAAAAGGCTGTTGAAAATATAAGTAAGTTTAAAAGAAGCAACGGAAAAGGGATTTAAGAATTTGCTTTCACGAAATAAACGTCAACTAAATTGATTTATAGCGAAACAACATTTTATGTGCCTCCGAAATTCCATCTACCTCTTCCTGAAGTTAAGTATGTATCTTCTTTGTTTTAATTCTTTCCAAAACCTCGAAGTTCATTAGAAAATTCGACCCAAGATATACTTAGCAGCCTTCTGTAGAACTAGATTTATTTTGCTTCGAGTTTCATTATTTTTAGAAGATCGTACAGCATTTGTTGCCATACAGAATAACAGATATCTCATAACATTTCCGTACACTTTCCTTTGTTTATAATGACATTTTCCTGTCCCTTAATACACTGCTTAGCTTTAGGAATGTCTCTTTGTCTATCCCGATAAATCTTCGGTTCTGTTTCGAATTTCCTGGTTTCTGCTAGAACATTTCCCAGATATTTAAATTCATGCACGTGCTTGATTTCAGTATCCCCGACAGGTAATTTGCATTTTGAGTTCATCTTTTTGTTGATATCCATGCATCCATGCATGATTTCTTTTAGTTCATGCTTAGTTATTTCTTCTCATTCACCTTCTATACTTTTTTTTATACTTTCATTTCTGTGTATGCTATCAGCGCAGTGTCGTCTGCATGTTTTATATTAGGATTGTTTCCGTCAATCCTGGTAGATTTCTAATTCTCTCAGAATTTCCTCGCTGTATATGTTAAATAAATCTGATGAGAAGGCACATCCTTGTCTTACACCCCTTTCCATTTTTGCATATCTGCTGAACAAATTTTTATCCTAATGGAAGCGGTTGGCTGTCATTATAGATTTTTATTTATTTCAATGTTTTTTTTTTCCGAATATGTCAATGTTACTGTGCAGCTCGAACAGATCTCTGAGGTGAACTTTGCGTACTCTACAAAGCACTGGTACATGTCTTCAAGTATTTGTATTGATCTTATTCTTAGCATTATATTGTGCTGTTTGGTCCAATCTCTCTGATGAACCTGCTGTGTTCTTGTCCTATATCTAACCTGATTCTTTTACATGCTCTATTCATCAGAATTCGGATCGAGACTTTTGTTATGTGGTTTATGATGTTGATTGTTCCCATGCATTTCCACCTCGTTTCTTAGGCAGTTTTGTGAAAATAGAACTACTTTGGTTCCGGTATATTCCCACTGTTGTAGATTTATTTAATTTATTATTTCTGTAATATTGTCTATGTCGAAACCGTCTTTGACTGCCAGCATCTCTATTACAATTCCCTATGGCTCTGCCGCTTGGTTTCTGTTCAGTTTGGCAAGTGCTGCTGCCATTTACTTTTTTAATATTTACAGTACCTCTTTATATCCGTGTATTGCCTGATTTTGTCTTTTGTCGTGGAAGAGATATCCAATATATACGTTCCAGCGCTGAAAT
Organism: Acanthosepion pharaonis; assembly: GCA_903632075.3. NCBI lineage: Eukaryota > Metazoa > Mollusca > Cephalopoda > Sepiida > Sepiidae > Acanthosepion > Acanthosepion pharaonis. The sequence continues at coordinate 801,573 of CAHIKZ030000347.1, forward strand.
TTTTCCTCCACTAGGAGCATTCTGTCTTTGGATTTTATGCAGCCTCTTGAGGAGCAAAATCATTTGTCCCGTTTTTTTCTCTTATTTTTTTCTGCATATCTCCTTCATCTGTGATACTCATTTTCTCAATTTTGGCAGGTTGAGGTAATCTTCTATAACCTGTCTACATGTGTTCCTTATTTCTTTTTGTAATTCTTTGTATTCCGTTCTATGTCTTGGCATTGTTTTTTGTCTCCTTTGCATAATGTCGAGAATCTCATTTGTAATCACTTCGTTCTTTCTTCTTCGTCAATTTTTTTTAGAATAATGTCGTTTGCTGATATTGGTAAAGCTTCTACAAGTGTGGCCCATTTCGATTTTAAATTTTCTTCCTAGTATCTTCTTTTCCCACTATCCATATATTTTTCTCTTCGGGTTCAGGTTGCTCACGAGTCAGAGGAATTGCAATTTGCCTACTGCATTATGTTTCTTTCGGTAATTTCATCTCAGTTTACATAAAACTCTCCTTGCTTATTTCAGAATATAGGCCTCCCATGATAATTACAATTTCTTATGATTTACACTGAAAAGTGGCGTCGTCGAGAATAGAGTATAAAGATTAGATTTCTTATTCCGTACTTTTTCGCATACCCGATTATAACAGATATATTGAATGACTTTCTTTTCAATTTACCTGTAAGAATTCTTTTGGATAACTGACAGTAAACCAGAACGCATTTCTTGATATGTTGGTCTATTATCAATCCAACAGCTTCTTCATTTTTCTCTCCGCCTGCATATATAATCCTATTGATGGCACTGTACAGATCTCCTTTGTTTTGCCATGTAGTTTCACATACACCTAAAATGTTGACATTTGACCTAGTCATCTCCTGATTTACATTTTCCAACTGGCCACAATTGTTTAGCGTTCTCATTTTATTTTTTTTATAGTTATTTTTGGTTTGGATGACGGTCCGGAGATACGTGTCGGTATGTCACTCCATTCCGAGCGAGAAATCAGTACCGTCGAATTTTATCCCCTCTACACAATTTATGTTAACAGTCGCTGAATGTCGAATTTAATTACTGATCTGCATGTTGTTATTCATGTTCGTCTTCTTTGGAATGATTTTACATTAAATTAACTTAATGATTGCATTTTACACATTTTATTTTAGTAAACGCAAACGCAACGAAATCATTATACAGTATAAAATTGAGCAGTCCTCCCCCTACATTAAAGCTATTTATCAACTGTGGTAAAGCCTCTGTTCACTTGTGTTTCGAATCATCTCATGACATTACGACAAAATATTTGCAGGGGTTTGTCTATATAAGATAAAGAAGCAACAATGAAAGTGTTAACATGATACGCAGTACATTCATCATTTGGCATAATGTGTTATTCATTGGGTTTTATGCAACCAGACATACACAGAGCAAACAAATGGCATGGGGAAGTGAAAAAAATTAGATTCAATAGATTCAAAAGTCGTTGAAGTTCCAGACATTAAATCAACATGTCGCATACAAAAGTAAAGTCAAACAAACAAATAATAAACGTGGGCGTCGTAGTAAACCAAATGTGTGAGAAATTAAAAAGTAAAATTAAATATTCTCTGTAAACTTTAACAACTTGTAGTTCCCTGACAACGGTATCGAAAACTGTTGTTTGAAAAGAATTTTGTGGCATCTACAAATGTTGAATGATTTATTACTGGTGAATATGTAAGACTAATACAAAGATTGAGCCTCATTTTTATTATTTATATATGAATAATATGTAATCAGATGGACAGAGAAGAACACCACTACTACTAAGAACAGCAATAATAATAGTTATTATCAAACTCCTAGGAATTAATAATAATAATAATAATAATAATAATAATAATAATTATCCTTTTTATTATTGTTGTTTTTATTATTTTTGTATTTATAATAATAATAATAATAATAATAATAATAATGTATCCCCATTGACAGTGATCATATTGTATTATTTTTCTATTTTTTTTTTTTGTTTTTTGTTTTCATGGCTACAGGTGTAATTTTCCTACAATGCTCTGCGCTTTGACAATGATGTCTTTGAGTGAAAATTTAAAAATATATCTTTTAGCGGCTAGTAGGTTGAGAGATGACCGGAAAAGTATAACTTTTATTCCCTTGCTTCTACCCCTTTGTTTAATGAATTCTTTGATATTCCCGCCTACCAATCTGTAGTATAAGTCCAGCCTATCCCATAAAATTTGATAAGTATCTGTCGTTGGCGACGGAAAATTGAACATTTGTGGAAAGTCACTTTTGCCATGCTCCGAACTTGTAAGAAATGGTAAATATAATATTTTTCAATTATACTTTTCCTGTAGATTGATATGATTCTAAATTCTTTTGACTCAAGTTAATTCTTTCCTTTTCAGTTTTCATTTTCTCTTTCCATTTTTTTTTTTAAGTCTATATACTAAAATCTATTATTTCCCTTGGAGTAGTTAAAACTTAGTATCGTCTACCCCACTGAATACCATACATTCTTATGTAATATACTACCTTCGTTATATTAATAAATCCACAATCTCATTGGTTGGACGTGCTCTTGGATCTTCTTCGAGACTCGTCTTAAAACTGGTAACCTGAACATAATTACCCCTTGGCGGTGAAGATTAAAACGCATCTCTACTAATTTCAATGAATACGAATAATATTTCATACCGGATAGGCCGTCAACCGGGACAACAAGGGCCGCGTCCCTCAGAGAGGAACCAGTCTGAGGACGAAAAGTCTGTCACTGGAACAAACTCTTCCACATACGAAGAGACACTTGGTCACCAAACCCGGATGATTGCCAACCTTGGACCAAGTGACTCAATACCAAATCGACTAGTAAAAAGTAAACGAACGAAATGGGGCCGCGAAGAGTATCGACAAGTCATGACATCCTTCTTCACTACACTCGAAAACCCAGCAAAGAACACCACCAATCAAACATGCCCAATATGGAGAAGTACGGTGGGAAATGATATAAGACCTAACCTCAATCCAAACATGCTTGCCAATGTCCGTTGGGACATCACGCGAAACAACAGACTCTCAAAGGCAGAAATAGATAAGATAAAATTACATATAAGACAAAATACTATGCCCTATCACTCAAACTCTATTGAGACGAATGTAGAAATAAGGAATGCAACAGAGGATGAGGTGGACGCTAAAGCGAATGAAATACAAAATAATCTCCCAGGAAATGGAACCCAAGATTCTACCTTAAACACAACTTGCAGTTCTCCAGAAAATGTACCTGGAGTCATCTTCAGTGACAATACGTTAGAATCCCTTGAAAACCACGAAGCTGAAATCACCGAAGCGAAAAATGACGTCATCCAAGTACTCAGCAGATTAACTTTCATACAATTGTCAGACAGAGAGCAGCTCCCGAAAATCCATATGACGAATTCCAACAAGCACAACGTGAAAATATACAATGCTGCTCTGGAAACACTGTTAAGAGATAAACCACCGGGAAACATCACAGAAGTTGACAATGTCATACACGCAACAGCTTTAGCAGCGACTCGGAAACTTGGGGTCAAGACAATAAATAAAATTAACAGACTCAGAGAACCAGATTGGAAATCCAAACTGATTCGCGAAATAAAACAAATCAGATGTCAGCTCTCTATATTAGATGAGCTCACCAGAAATCCTAATATTTGCACACGTAAATGCAAAAAGCTCAAACGGAAATATAACATTAAACCCCTAAGGAAATGATGAAGCACAAACTTCAGCTAAATTCGCAGAGAACAAGACGATACGAAAAACGTTGTAGGTTCTATCGCCAAAATAAAATATTCCGAACAGATCTTAAGAAATTTTACAAGGAAATTGGAAAAAAACATATACACGTCGAAAGGCCATCATCGATTGATAATGTACAGACATTTTGGAAAAATATTTGGAGCAGTCCAAAGGAATATAACCCAAATGCAGAATGGATACGGCGTGTTGAGGAAATGACAAGTTGCCCAATTTCTGGCTGTATCATCTCACATGTACCCATGAAATTCTTGCAAAAACATTATCAACGCTTGTAAATAATCCCAATAAAATCCCGGAATGGATTACTGAGGGTATTACATACCTCATACCAAAAACAACTGAAACAGACGAATCGAAAAATTATAGACCGATAACATGTCTCTCCACAACGTATAAGTTGATCACGTCTGTACTGACGAACCGTACTTATTCCTTTTTCGAAACAAACAGCATTCTCCCGCTGGAACAAAAGGGATGCAGAAGAGGTTCATATGGCTACAAAGATCAACTTCTGATAAATAAAATGATCCAGGAAAATTGCAGAAGGCGACGCAGAAATCTTAGTGCAGCGTGGATTGACTATCGTAAAGCCTTTGATAGTGTTCCACATTCTTGGATCCTTAAGACTTTGGAAATGTACAAAGTCTCCCCTGTGGTATTAAATTTCCTTAAGCACAGCATGGGAATGTGGAACACCAAACTATACCTTAGTCACATCGGGGGCACTACCATATGCAACCGTCTGAATATCCGACGTGGAATCTTTCAAGGAGACTCTCTGTCACCACTGCTGTTTTGTTTATCCTTAATCCTTCTTACACATGAACTGAACAACAGTAGCTATGGTTACAAAATAAATAAGAACATATTCAATCACCTACTCTACATGGATGATCTCAAACTCTTTGCCAAAGTCGATAATGAGTTGAAAGGCCTCCTCAAGGCTGTAAAACTCTTCAGTGACGACATAGTTATGGGCTTCGGATTAGATAAATGTGCAAAAGTAACTTTCAAGAAAGGTAGAATTACAGAAACACCCTTAATAGATTTAGATTTTTTCACAAGGATTAGGGAACTGGAGCATGATGAAGCGAAGAATATGGCATAAAACATCCCCAAATGAAGAAAAAAATAAGAAAAGAGTACTACAGCCGTGTACGTCTGGTACTAAATACTGAGCTAAGCTCAAAAAACAGAATATCAGCCATAAATACATTGGCTGTCCGTGTGGTGCAATACAGCTTCAATGCCCTTAACTGGACCATAGCTGAAATTAAGCGAATTGATGCCAAAACGAGAAAGCTTCTCACTTGCTATCGCATGCATCATCCCGAAGCTGATGTTGATCGTCTGTATGTGCCCAGATCCGAAGGAGGCAGAGGATTAGTTCAACTAGAACTGTCCTATAAAACTACAACAATTGGCATCCAAAGATATTTGGAAACGACAGAAGACTGGATGATGGTATGCGTCAAGGAACATGAAAGTAGTAAGCGTCTTTACTCCGTAATGAAAGAAGCCAACAATTTCAAAATGGAGTTTCAAATGGGCGTGGAGATGCCACTACAGCACAATAGACCGGCTGAAACTGCAAAATACCTAAAAAAGACAGCAAAGACGAATGCAACCGACCAGATACAGAAGCGATGGCAAGATAAACCGCTTCATGGCCAATACTCTGCCCGTACCAAACAAGCTGACGTAGACAAAACCCGTACCCATCAGTGGCTACGTAGTGCAGGGTTGAAAGCTGAAACTGACGGTTTTATCCTTGCTGCACAGGACCAATGCTTGCTAACTAGGAATTATCAAGCACATATACTAAAATATTGTGTCAGCCCAAAATGCAGATTCTGTGATAAATATCCAGAAACGATTGATCATATTTGTATCAGGTTGCACGATGTTGGCACCTACTGAATATAAAATCCGACATGACAGAATGGGACAATATCTGCACTGGAATATCTGCAACTTCTACGGGAAGGAAACTGAAAGAAACTGGTATGAACACCACACAGACCTGGTTACGTTGATAGGACCTGTTACAATTCTATGGGACTACACAATACACACTGACAGAACAGTCAAGGCCAACCGGCCAGATATTGTTATTAAAGAGCACAAACAAAAACGGTGCGTCCTTATTGATATGACACTCCCTGCTGGCGGCAATGTATCTTTGAAGATATTCAAAAAGTTGTCAAAATACAAGGACCTTGAAATAGAAATCTCAAAAATGTGGCATATGGGAACATCAATAATCCCTTTTGTAGTTGGAGCCCTAGGACTGGATGGAAAAGATTGCAGTAGACTAATTGAAGGGATTTCTGGAAGTCCATGCCTCAAAGAGATACACACAATTGTTCTGACAAGTACAGCATACATTTTACGAAGGGCTTTATCTATGTAATTTTTTTTTTTTTTTTTGTCAGTGGAAAGTGTCATGCTGCCATTTCTAACCTTAGGTCCCTCGGCGGGACCCGGAAAGAAATGTGTAAACGCCAGAAATCAAAGAAAATAATAATAATAATAATAATAATAATAATAATAATAATAATAATATATCCCTGGATGGTTCATGCAGACAGAATTCTTACTAAGTTAAGAAAAGGTTTCATGATATTTCCACCAATCAGTTTCTAATAGAAAATTAAAAAAAAAAAGATAACACACATTATACATAGATAAAGCTGTAATTTTGGTTTCTCTTTGCCTGGTTGAATATTATCTGTGTAGACCTATCTATGCTTGTTCATCCATGATATTTTCTAAAGTTAATTATCCGTGGAATGTTTTCCTTTGAATTTTCCCTCGTTCCTGCCTTTTTTTATTAATTCTTTTACCACATTAAATTTGTTGTTTATCAGTGTTTACATAACACTTTGAGCGCATTGTTGCAGTCCGTCAGAGTACTCTTTTTCTGTGTGAATACAGTGTACGGTGTTGACGAAATTATCTGATCCATTCTTTACATTAACATTCATTAGATGTTTGAGTACAGAAATTTAAGAATGGTTAAAATATTCTTTGTTCGCCAATCCAGTTACTTACGATATTCTTTTGCTTAGCCGAAATACTCACCTGTATCCCTCAGCACGGATGCTTTTATTTACATTTCACAGCGATGATTATGTTAACAGACAGACTACAAGTCTTCTAAGAAGGAAGTCATCCAGAACAAAACAAGTATGAAGTCTGACTCGCAGATCTTTCGCAGCTATAGATCTTGAAGTCCTTCTTTAGTGATTAACTAGCGCCAGTCCACGAGGTTCCAAAAAAGGATGTTGTTGAACAGTTAAAATCAATTATGCTACTGATCCGTTAAAATCAATGATGCTATACAGGGAAATCTATTCCGTATTGGCTAATCGAACTTTGGTAATAAGGCTGTTGTAAATCTGATCACTATTGGAAGTAAAACCATAGAGTTTGGCAAATAATTAAATATAGATTATAATATTTCACGTTGAATATAAAAGAGTAATATATTTCAAAAATATTTTATATAATAAAATATCTGCAGAATTTTCCCTCCTCTATTAAACTGTTACGTAAGTCAGAAAATACGCATTGTGGTAGGGAAATATTCCTTGCAAAAACTAGGCAAGAAACTTTTAAAAAATCGTTAGAAACAAAGAAAAGGCTACTGAACTCTTATACAATATGTTATTCTACATGGCAGTGAAAGCTGGAAAATATGTTCCCTGTATAGCATCATGAAGAAGAAACTTGAGGCAACAGGAATCAGGTGATACAGGAGGATGCTGAGAATATAATGTACTGAAAACGTTAGAAACCTGTATTACGGAACATAGAAACAAATCAAAGATTCAAAAGCTTTATTCAATTTGCTAATGACGTAACTAGATAGTACTTATCTATTTTTAATAGATTTAATGAAGAGAAACGAAAAGAGTTTCAGGAGAAATGTAGATAAAAAGGATACATTCATATACATAGCATGAGAAAGAGACAGTGAAAAGTACCAAGGCACACAAATGAGGAAAGAGTGCTTAGAAAATTTTACTCTCACAGAACACCTTCAAATCAAAAAGGGAAAGTTTCAAATGGCATACCAAACAAGTAAACCGTTGGAAGAATCGATATTAGGAGAGATATCAAAAATACAAACTTTATCAAACGTTACAAAGTTCAGGAAATTGGTTCGATCCAATTCGCCCACTTCATGAATTTCCTCAACACATAGAAAGATAGTTATATTCCGAATAACATTATGTTTAAGCTAATGAACAAAGTTTTCTGGTCAATAAATCTATTCCGTATTGAATAAAACACTCTACGAGAAATTCTTTCCGTCATATTCGCCCATTCATCGGAAGCACGCTGATCGAACACTACTTTCTTTGAAGATTATAATGAAGTAGGCCTGATTTTGTTCTCGCTACAAATTTTCTATTGGATTTGTCAGGACTTACTGCAAGCTAAGATACGACGGTGATCCTGTTGGCTTTGAGGAAGATATTCACAAATGCACTTGAGTGTTAAGGAAAATTATCATGTTGGAAATTGAAATGTTAACGTTCAAAAAGATACGTGCCAAAAATGTTTGCTTTTCCTTAAAATAATGTTTTTTTCTTTTATTTTCCCTTCTTTGGTTTTCGCCATTTTAATCCATGCAAGGTGATAATACCACTAAGGCCCAGTTCTTTAATGAGTGGAAAAGATAATGAGAATAATTTCAAAATGTAATGTACACTCACAGAATAGGATTCAGAAAGATAGATGTTGACACTTTGCATTGAATGTTTTGAAGATCATAGATAGCAGAAAAGCAATAAACGGAAAGAGATTTTTACAGACAAAAGATGCATGGAACGAATATATTAGAACAGAACATACAATTTCATCTACCTATTTTATTAGTAAAATAATTAGTTGCTCATCTAGTAGATTGCTTTATGTTCATAGGTTCGAAATAACAATGAATGTCATTTTTGCCATAGTTCCGAAGATTTAAAGAAGCGATATTTTCATTTCGATAATACAGTTCGAAAACCAAACATAGGCACTCCCAATGTACGCTAGGGATGGAATTCTTAAGATGCATATCTTCACATCCACGCTCGCCGTGTCTGATTCTAATCAAGTAATTACAGTTTAATCTTATTAATCGTGTGCCCAAAAATTAACTAAAAAAAATCAGTATCTTTCACGAGCAATTACTAATCGTATCTCGTGATCGTGACTTTTGAAAAAGTTGTTTTGCGTAGATGGTTACGGGAGATAATATGTCTTACAACAGCTGGTTACATTAATACGTAACATGGTTAATCTTTTCTTTGACAACTCAGAGATAGTATCTTTCAGATCACCTTCAGAATCATTTTGGCATTCACAATCATTCTTTCTAGTTTAGAGTAGAGAGAGTTTAGGCTTACAGGTATTGGAACCTAAAATTATTTCATTATACCTCATTTTCACTCCATTCAGCCTTCTCTACACACACACACACACACACACACACACACACACACACACACACACACACACACTTCTTCTATCTATCTATCTATCTATCTCTCTATCTATCTATCTATCTATCTATATATATATATATATATATATATATATGCGTATATTTTAGCAGCATGTTTTCATTTTCGTGGTATAATATAGGTCCTTTCATATTCACGGATAAACTTGACATATTTCTTTTATTCCGATTATTTTCGACATAGCACAATGTCATCATCAGTGTATTGTGTATTGCAGGACAAATATTGTAATGTTCATTATTATCACAAACACAATTTTTGTATTTATCTGAAAGTTAAAGTTCTTATTTGTTGTGTGAAGAACGCTGAGACAGTGCATGATCACTAGTACCATTTAGTGGGAGTGTAATTTATGATTGTGGAGAATTTTTTATACGAAATAAATAGTAATAAAAAACTATTAGCGCAAAACTTGGTATTTCAAACCATTTGTTGAACACATTTTAAAACATTTTGAGGAGTATTCATAATAAATTTTATTAAGGATTGTTTTCTGTTTTTTTTAATATACATGGAATCGAGAATTTTTACTTTATGTTTATTCTTTTCGTGAAAACGTATAGAAGTATTTGTAACAAATTGTGTACATGTATCTTGTCAATGTTTAGAAATGTTCACTATATTATTCAAATAAAAACTAAGCCACCGAGACAACGTTGTTGTAGTGTGTCCAAGATAAATATTATTTTTACCGTAGGAGATACAATCTCACAGAGAACTTTTAAATTTATAAACGCTGCTGGTTTTCTGCAACACTTTAGTGGGAGCGGAAGAAGCCTGGTTGCGACAACGTGCCTCACAAGTTTCATCTACGATTTAATTTTTGAGACTTTTTTCTGCCCCTTGGACTGTCATAGGTGAAACTCTTCTCTCACCTGCCAAACGTCTTATGAATTGGGTTTATGAATAGAAGATTTTTCTAACTGATCTCTTTAGCACTAAGTTGAAATGATAATCCCTCTTCCTGGTGTGCTGTATTGATCCAGTTTTCCCTCCCGGTTCTCTTCTTGGTTCCTGAATGGATTTGAAGATAGAAGCCAGAGTAGGAATTTTGATACCATTACTAAAGGCCAGAATGAACTTATTTTCACTCAATATTGCTCAGTTTGGAACTGCTTTCCTTTAACCTGATTCTTTCGAAAAAATGTGGTCAACATGGTTAAATGAATTTTTCTGAAAACCGGAGAAAAAGAAACACAATTAGAAACATTTTGTAGGATTGATAATTTAGCAGTGACGTGATTTGGACAATTTTGCTGTTACACCCGCATTTCATCCTAAGCAAGGCGGGAGTACCACTAGCAAGCAAGCGGTTACACAGAGTGAAAGTAAGAGAAATATAGGTGTTTGAGGAAATGAGAAGGAGGATGATGAAGATCAAGACATTACAAGACGTCGATTGATATTAAATGTACATTTTTGAAGATTACAGTTATCAGCGAAGCAATTAAGGAATGTTCCACAGGTGGGAAGTGCGAGAGAGGAAGCTGTTAGAATAGAAGAGGCGGTTAAATTTAACTGTTTTAATAAGAAACGGTTGAGCCCGAGATGCTAATCTCGGAGCACGCTAAAAATAGTGAAAATATCTCGTCACTTTGGTTGCCATGAAAATAATTCAACAAAAACCCCCAAAAAAACAGAAATAATTCTCCTGATGTTTGTAAGAAGAGACGCCAGAACAGAACCTATCACATTACATATGTGTCAATAGTCTTTGTCGAGAACCTCGAGGTGAACTGCGAGATTACCAGATCATATATGACAACAGTATTCAAGGCAAGAACGAATGGTAGATTTGTAGATTTGAAGGCTGGACTCAGATGACGGAATTAACTTTCTTTGAGGTAAATGTATCTATTGATTCAATGTAATTGTTCTACCGCTAATCAGTGAAAACGTGTTTTCCAAGAAGACGCAGAGAGACGATCTCTTAAATTTGAGCATCAGCCATGCTCATAGGATGCAGAGAGATTTCTCTATGGTGGGTAAATGAGAGCAGTTTTGGGTTGAAACTGTTAAAATTGGCAAACCATATTCTGTCCAATCAACCATAGTTTGGAGGTCATTTTCGAGACCAACCTCCAGGTTAAATCTGTCAGCAATGCTAGATTTTACTATTGTGACAGGATTAAATGTTAGTGTCTTCTGTGTAAATGCCTAATTGAGAACAGATGACATCAGAAGATCGTTGATGAAGATCAGATGTTGAACCATGATATGAGACTTGTGGAATATCAGCGTTCGCATGAAAGGAACTGGAGGAGACCCCGTTTAGCACGACCTTCATTTCACGGTTTGCGAGGAAATTATTGAAATAAATTGTCCTATAATACCGTATCCTTGCAGCTTACGTACAAGTCCAGCATGCTAGACCATATCAGACTCCATAACATTATCTAAACCCACAGCTCCAGTAAGAATTCACCGTTATTATACAATATCTTTGTAAGCAAATTCAGTTAAGGCCGTAAGCACGTCAGCTTTAGACCTGGAAAAGCGGCAACTATATTAAATGTCAGATGCTGGGAGTTAAGGTGATAAAACGTTTCGGTATTGATTGAAGCCACGAAGATTATGCCGAAGTGTGATACGAGACTGATAGGACCGTAGTTAGACGGGACAACAGATGCGATCTTCCAACGGGGTGGAAAGCAAGAATCACCGAGTCAATAGTTATATAGTTTGGAGACAACTGCAGTCAGCACAGAAGTATATTTCTGTAGGACTACGGCTGCTATCTCGTCAACACAACTTACATGATGAGAGTCTGATTTAGAGATGATGTCCAGTACCACAGACGGGTTTATGCTCATCTAAATCAATAGAGCCCCAGTTCTAGGGGGAAATCAGGCGTGGTACTTCGGACGAGTCTAGTTTGAGTTTGATGAAAATTTTCGAGCAAAGTATTCAGCCATATCAGCTGTAGATGGAGTTCGAAAATGATTGGAGGGATTGTGCATTTGCTGTTCTTCAGAACACTTTTGAAGAGCCGCCAAAATCTATAGAAGAAAACACGTGAGAAGCAATACGTATTTTCAAACTATCAGCAAATTTTAACTTTGCTTCATTGAGGATCCGCTTGCAATCATTACTATCAAAGACAGGGAGGTATGTTGCAATTAGACCTGTCAATTTGCTAGGGACGAAAGAAGAGATTCCTATGGGCTATAGCAGCTACGCAAGCAGCTGAGAACCAAGGAGATGAGGGCGATATAATTTTATATTTTCTTGTGGGGATGAAAGCCTGGGTGCCAGATTTTACACAGGAGGACATCTTAGACGCGCATTTTTGAACGGGGTGAATAAAAACAACACGATGGGACGTCGCAAAGGAAATCATGTAACGAGTCCCAGTCTGCTCGTTGTTAACAGGATGATATTCTGACAGGAGGTGGCTTTGCTAAATAGTAAAAGGACATGTTAATAGACACTAGGACATGATCAGAGTTTTCAGGAGTGCAGAGTTGCATGGATCAAGAATCCGAGATCGAGGTAAAAATGAGATCGAAAAGGGAAGCCTTACGGTCAAGATTACTGGGAAAACGTGTAAGAAATCAACAGCTTTCATGAAGTATTGAGTGATTAAAAAGTTAAGGTTTTGGATGCCAGTTAGTTCAGTTACAGTGTTTAAGCCACATGGTATGGTGTGCAAACGGATATAGAGAGATGGCCTTGTCTATATTGACTGGAGTGCTATCGAGTACACCACAGTTTTGAGATGAAAGAATATATAACTTACTGAGAGAGTTCCCTAGCCAGCGGGAGATGATCGCCGACATAAACTCCCAGATCATGCATGTGGATCTTAGGGTCCTTTCTAAGGAGAGGAATGTAGCCGGGAATCGAAAAATTACAGGAAGGGATTGACGAGTTAAGGTTAGTCTCGCAGAGAGCTAATATATCAGAAGACTTTACGAAAGGGAAGGAATGGGTTTATGTGATTTTTAACGAATTTATGTGGTTTTTACATGGTTTAGGCTTATATTAATGGTTGTTTATGGCCATGTAGAGTTTTGTTGGTAAGGACAGTCCTAATGTAATGTAACAGACGGTCAATGTATGTGAAATGGGCAGAAAGGAACTGGAGCCGACTGTAACATAAGGTGGACCGGAGGTGCGTGCAGGAACAACATTCTATGAGTGAAATGGCAACAACCCCGATATTATGCAACTTTTGATCAGGACACCCTCTGAAGAGAATACGCAAGAGCTCGGGCTCCTAATACCAGTCGGGAATAGCAAACAGAAAACTACCAATTCTTCAGTATGAAGAGACCTTATCACAAACAGCCGACATCAAAATAGATTCATCACAGCACTACTTCTGAGGCCAGAGAATAGGAATGAATCCGAGAACCCTTCCTAAACAGGAGTCAAAGTATGAGCCTCTACTGCTATTCAAGTGAAAGTGGAAGATTAGTTACTGGGCGACAGTAAAGCCTATCTTCTCCGATTAAAAAACAAAACAAAGAACAAACAAAACAAATAAACAAACAGAAAACAAACAAGGAATCAATAGCCAACGTGCATAGCACCCAGATAAATTATTGTTGAAATGACCTTGAGGGCTAAATTGGGAGCCACGGACGCCATGACAAGAACCACGTATGAATAAATTGCTCGAAAGCTAGGAAGAACATTGGGAGGAGAGAGTAACAGGAGATTCATTACACCTGCCCATAAGGAATAGTATGGATTTGTAATGAGAAGCTTATGAGTCGGGGGTATGGATAAAAAATCTGAAAATGAAATATAAGCTTAAACTGAGCTTAAGTAGCAATATGAACTTCCGGTTGGAGACGACACTCCACGTTTAAGATGTATTAGAATTATGAAATTTTGGTAACCCTCGTTTTCTGCAACCTAAGTCGATGAACCATTGTTTAAAAGTAATGAAAAAGATATTAATTTGATTTACTTCTTGAAAAAGTTCAGTCCTTAGACGAAAGTCTTATTTTATCATATACACAAAGAAACAAAATATTTCAAAAGATTTATTATTTAATTTGCTAATGAAGTAATCAGATACTGCTTAAGTATTTTAACGCATTCAAAACTCTATAACTATAGCATAGCAAACAAACTTACAAATTAAGTTTCCATAAGGTTTCCATAAAGTTCTGGAAAGCTTCAGAAAGTAGTAGTACTACTCAACTGATATTATTTTTAGAAATTTCGTGTTACTGTTTAAAAAAGAATTTGAATTAAACGCTTCTTCATTATCTTTGAACAAAAGTTCGTTGAATGAGTGTGTAGGTTACCGTCAAATCCCAAGATGGCACAATACTATGTTATGGTGAGCTTGGTCGTGGTGAGTTTGTTCACCAATGTACCCACGCCGGAGACACTCTGATTAGTCAGGGAAATTGGCCTCTGACTCATCCCAAGAAGAACGGAACACTATTCCAATAGATAATCTGATGGATATGTTTACGCAAACAACACACTTCCGAATGGGGTTTCAAATATATCTACAGGATGAGCAGTTAGCAATAGGCTCGCCATTATCACGAATATATACATGGAATACTTTGAGGAAATGACATTTAAATCTATATCTCTAAAGCCAATTCTATGGTTAAGTTACGTAGATGACACATTCATACTCTGGTGAAACCAGGAATATGATCTCGTTCTACTGGACCATGTGAACTCAATAAGACCTTCGACACAAATCACAATGGAGAAAGAGAATAACAACACACTTCCATTCCTGAATATTCTAATATCTCGATCAGAGCATGGGTTCAAGTCAACCGTATACTGTAAACCGACATTTAGTGAACAGTACCTCAATTTCAACTCCTGCAATTCATACAAGGTAAAGAAAGGGATCGTCCGTTGCTTACAACGTCGAGTAAAAGTCATAAGTGTCGACCCAGACATATTAGATAAAGAATTGGTCAGTATGAGTAGTATCTTACAATGTAAAAACTACCCTGGGTATATGGCAGCAGCCCCATAAACCTGGGATAGGCGGGTACAAGAGAAGGAGGACAACAACACTCAGAAAAAAGTCTACTTGCGTTATGTGAAGGGGTTATCAGAGAAAATACAAAGGATCTGCGGTCCATATAACATCAGGACAACCTTCAAAAGCTTGACGACACTTCGCAGATATCTCTTCTCAGTAATACTCTGCCATAGAGAAGAGCATGACTAATAACTGTTTGTACGCTATCACGTGCAGCTGCGGAAAGGAATATAAAGGTAAGGCTTCAAGAACACTAGAAAGATGTAACACGTAGGGAAGTAGAAAAATCAGGCGTACCTAACGACATAAGGAGAGAAAAAGGAATTCACCGCCCTCTGTGGTATCAGGGTGTAATCATAGACAAAGAACACTATGTAAAAATTTGTAAATTTAAGGAATCAGCACATATACTAAGCCACAAATTCACCTGAGCTGACCAAGATTAGAAATGAATACAATATGAGAATAATAATGAGTACCATCGAAAACCGATAATAACAAAAAAATTGCAATATTAGCACTCTGTTCAACACCATAAATTTATAAGACACCAGAAGTGTTGAAACAAAATTCATGTTATAATTTTCGAATATATATATATATATATATATATATATATATATATATATATATATATATATATACATGCACAATTTTAAAAACAACTACACTTTCTGTGCAATTCCTTTATTTCTACATCTTCCTATATATATATATATATATATATATATATATATTCATGAATTATTCACACTAAAACAAATGCAAAGGTTAATGATTTAATTGGCGAGAAATCCATCATCGCAAACAATTCAAATAATTTACAAAAACCTCTGAATTTGAATTGTTTGCGATGATGGATTTCTCGCCAATTAAATCATTAACCTTTGCATTTGTTTTTGTGTGAATAATTCATGAATTTGTAAATTGATTGCACGTTTATCGTAATATATATATATATATATACATATTTACATTTGAAGATGATTGTATGCACATATGTCGGCGGATACATAATTGTATGTACACAAATGTATATATGGACTTGGATATGGATGTGCGCATGTGTAAATATGTATATGTGTATGCGTATTCGTAATTTTATGTAGGTATATGTATATTTGTCGATTCATGTATATGGGCTTGCATATGTATTTGTCTATGTATATATCCATATATAAGTATTTATGAATTCATATATGTAATATTTGTGAATATATGTGTAGGATATAGTGGTTTGCATATATAGGTATAAATAGGTGTATGTTTTTTTTTATATATATATAGAGACAGAGTTCTAATGGAACGACAGAACTTTTTTTTATTACCGTAAAATTTTATTTTCCCTTTAAAAAAATTCTAATTGGAATTGTAGGATAGGAAACTTTATTCATCTGTAGATAATCTCAATTTAAATTGATCATTTAGATTTAAATTAAAATATGTTACTTCTTAACTATTAGTCATGATGTTAAATATATTAAAAATTAAATATATTTTTGAAATTTTAAACAGTTAATTCACAACAAAACTTTAACTGTAAAATTTAAGGAACAAATTTAAATAGTTATAAATATGAATGTGTGGATATATGTAAATGTATGTGTAGGTATTTGTTTATGTATATGCATATATACCGTTGTATATCGATACATCTGCATGCGGTTATATGTGTGATTACACATGTACATGGACGTATGTATATGTGATTTTTACGTAAATATGTATTTGGTATATGTATGAAAAAACGGAATTTTTCTTTTTACTATTACATTCAAAGTTTGCTCCTTCATGATTTGAAACCTAAACTTTAATTAAGGAATATTACCCATCTAAAAATAACTAAAATTAAATTCATGAATCAGACTCAAACTGATAAAGTTTTTACTTTAACAGTCATTCACAATATTAAAATATTACTATTAGTATTTTTTTTTCTTATTGTCGTTTATTAATATAGTATTTTACTCATATTAAATCCCTAAATTATTTGTAGAGAAGTTGAATATTTAAATTGCTAACAAGTATTAAATTAATTTCTTTGTGGAGTTTTTTTAAATTTAAATTACTATCAAAAGTTAAAGTTTATTTTTATCTAAATTTCTAAAGCTATACCAACACTTTTCTTCCTCCGAAAACCCTAAGTACATCTCTTTTAATTTTACTTCCCCCTTTTTCGTCTTCCCATTTCTTTTCTCTTTTTCCTTTCCCCATAATAATTCCGTTGAGTTGATCAATTAAATATATCAAAGTCTGATCCTTACCCCTCTAGCCTCATATTAATTATTATAATAAAAAGAAATATAAAAATAAATTTCAAAATTCGACCATATATCTCAAATCATATCTCACTACCTTCTATGTCAACTTATATAAGCTTAATACTGCCTGTCAAAAGTGTAAATTTAAAATTCATTTTTCGTTTCACCTTTTGAAAGTGATGTCTGAAGATCCAAAGAAAAATAAAATACTCTGGTTACATAAATTCTAACAATGGAGCCTTAACTTGGTCTGTTTTTCTTTAAATTAAATTATTCGCTCTGAATTAACATTGAGCTCTCAGGATTTCATCCTCCTTGGAATTATCCATACAGATTACCAAGATTTTCGTTACTTTTATATATATATATATATATATATATATATATATATATATATATGAGTGTGTGTTTTTGCATAAGTATGTATGATTATTACATACCATTTTTGCATGTACAGAGATTTACACGTACATATATTTATATATAAGTACTAAGTGTATGAGCGTTTGCTTTGCCTTAATACTCTAGCAGCCATTTGCGTGCCAAGATATTTGACGTGGCATCATTTAGCAAATTGAAATGGACAAGTTGAGAAGGCAGAAGAGTTTATATAAATATTTATACAAGTGATAAAAGTATGGATTGTCTCGCGGGGGAAATAATATTTTATCCCTCGTGATGGAGGATTTGGCAGTAAAACATGGATGACAATTAATATGCCGTCAATTTGTCACCGCGCATTTAGAAGGTAAGTTTTAGATAGTAAAATTGCCTGCAAGCAAATATTTCCAAAGGTGCATCATACAATGCTAATATTATTATAGTGTTTAATCTTATGATCCTCTTGGGAGCATATGAAGAACTCAAAGAAGTCCAAACTCACAACCACGTGCCTGATATATATATACAGTCACATCGATATAAAAATTTTAGTTCCTTTCTTCAAATGATGTCAAAAATAATTCTTTGTTAACATATACTGAAATTGCTGTTTACATTCGTAATTTTCGAAACATATTCGTATGGGTATGTAGAAAATATTAAAATATCGTCGTCGTAGGTGATAAACCTATGGACAAATTTCCCGAAATCAGAGTTGTCTACTGTGCCGTATCCCAGTCTTGTGTTTGTTCCGAGCATTGTACTGTGCGTGAGAAGTCCATTATTTTCTGTCGCAGCTTGCATTAGGGTTGCTCTTTCTTTCTTCGAGTTGACATGTCTTTTTCTTTAGGGCGTACAAGGTAGTTTGAATAAAGTGTTTTCCTTCTCCTAGAGAGATTTCCAAACAATGCTATCTTACCCAGTTCTTTTTGCTATTTATCTATGGCTGAGATGGAGAAATGCATTATTTCAAAATTCAATTACATTCATAAATGAATTCAATGAACCAGAAGGAAATACCATCTGGCGCTCCGATTCTTCAGTCCAAACGTTATCTTAGTCAATGTTAAAAATCACAATGAATTGTAAGAATGAAATTGATGTTGAACAAGATATATTAATTTCCTGTTGTATCTTCCAACAAATAAAAGCACTGAATCAGACAAAGTCATTTATGCAGAAGCCATTCTGTTCAATGGAAAATTTGGAGAATGGTATGAATGGTTAAACAAACAGAAAACAAATGCAGAATGTTGAGTGCGTTTTAAACGGAAAAATAAATAATTAAACTACGAAAATCAAAATCAGTAATATATCTTATCACCGTACTTATTTAAAATTTACTATTAAGAATTGAAAGTTCTATCAACATTCAGTATTAGTGGCCACAGTCTTAACAAAAGTTAATATGTATATAACGCAGTACAGAGATCAGAGATAAAAAATCAAACTACAGGAACTCCAAGAAAAATCAGTGAAGGAAAGGTGAAGGGTCAACATATCAGTTGTTAAAGGACAGATTATATGGTCATTTGGAAAAGAAAGAAAAAAAAACACACCCTGCTAATTACAAATTGGACATCCCAAAATTAAGCAATTACCAAGAATTTGAGCAACGTTTGGAAAATGCGATAATATCCATTCAAAATAATGAGTAAAGTATTAGGTAACATGGAAATTTCGATAGAAACAAAGAAAATAGTAAATGTTATGTAATATCTATCCTTCCATATGGAAGGGAATGCTGAACAATACCACGACAGATGAAGGATGGACTTGAGGCAACAGAATTGTGCCTCTATGGGAGGGAAACTGAAAATACCATTGACGGAACATGTGAGTAACTACGAAGTTTAGAGAAATGGAAAAAAATACTTAGATTTAGCATTAGAATTTTTAGACACTTAATGAAGCCTCAAGTTCTTAGAAAATATGACACTTACAGGATTTATTGAAGTCAAGAGAGAGAGAGGGGGGACGCAACGAATTGAATAGACTTACTAGAAGAAGAAGAAAAAATGAAGAAAGCGAAGGAGAAGAAGAAAACGTATTTTAAATTCACGAAGCGATGGACAAACGAAAGCAACGTAAACAGAATCAAAACAGAATCGAAATACAACTCTGCTGATCTACAAGATCTTTAAGGGAGAAAGAATACAAAGATACAAGCACACCAATAAGGACATAACAGATAATCATCACTGGCATGGGTGAGAAAAGAAAGAAACGGACAACGGGATTCTATATAACAAAAGATGCATAAATGTTTGAAAAGTGAATTGTGAAAAGGCAAAAAATCTAACGAAAGTTATTCTTAGTCTGGAAAAGAAATTTTTAAATGGATTGAAAAAGTATACATAAATCTGCAGTTACATTAAACTAAATATATATCATCTGGAAAGCACTTTGGCATAAAATTTTAATACAAACAATGATCTCCCAGGACAAGAAGGGGATCATGTTCTGAATAAGAAATATGAAAATGAAGACGCTAATTCCGAACAATAACATGTTAATTTGAATTTGAAAATACGAACAGCAAAAATGGCAAAAAAATCTATTAGAAACTAGGCCTATATCTGAAGGAGAAGAAGTGATGAGACGATGGATCGACATTATGTTGAAAAAATATTAAGAAATCTAAGAAAAATGAAGGAAAGAAATATTTTAGGCGTTAACTGCAAAATTATCTACGCTATGGCATCCCATATTTGGATATTGTAATACCTTAGGAAGGTAAAGATATTATAACATGTAGAGAAGTTCATAAAAGAAGGAATGTAAGTATATCTAAATGAGAACATTGGTTATCGGAATTCAAAATATAAAAAGTGACTACTACTACTCACACTACTATTCATAATACAGATGATAACATTGTACTATATATAAGATAAAAAACAAAACAACCAACGCTACATATTTAAACATTTGTGTGAAATGTTTAAGCGTTATATAGATGAAGGTAAGATAGTTGCAAATGTCTCAAACACTGAAAACTCTCATAATATTGATTAAAATTTGCAGCTATGATTTATGAATGGATTCGGAATAGAGAAATGTTCAAATATGGAACAGACTGAATAAATGTCGAAAATAACAGAAGCAAATAAAATGCACAATAATTAAATTATCAATTCTCTTAAAAATGATTCTCCAAGTATATACACTGCCTGGAATTAGATACCATTAATCAGGAAAGAAAAACGTTGGAAAAGAATAAAACAGAACAAAAAAGTTGGCATTAGAAACATAATTAAAATAGCAGCACTGCTTTTATTGTAGGCCCACCCCGGATCATACGTTAAAATACAAGAGTAGAACTGAGAAATCATGAGTAGAAAACAGGAAACTTATCACTCTGCATAAGGTACTATAATTAGAACACAGAATTGCGAAGTAAAGTATTGCTATGGTCAATGAAAAAAAATAACTGGAATGATTAGAATATAAATCTCTGTAGAAACAAAACCTCAAGAGAGAAATTGATTCGCGATCAAGCTATATCTTCATGTCATCAGTTAAGAAGGACACGTTTTTCTATATATTTGATCTATTAACTAAACGTTTGGAAGGTTAAAAGTATCTGATAAAATATTAGACAATTCCTAGATAATCATTTGAAAAGGAAATACGGAAATAATTGTCAAAATATACAGAATAAAAAATGGCGGCAAAAAGACCGGAGATGACGAAATGTTGTTAAACTTAAGTCATAAAAAAGAGTGGTAATACAGAAAGATGTCAATTTTTGGAGATAAATATGTGACAAAGGAAACATGTTGAAGTCATATATAAGTTGACCTACAGGATACATGCTGAGTGGAGACGGTAATCCATTTGGGGACTGGATATATTTGGATTATAACAATACTGACGATTAACCTTCTTAGAGAATTAAATCCACTACGAGTTTGGGATTACAACGGGTTAAAGTAATCCCTCGGAGAAATCGAACTAAGTAGCCGTAAAGAAGAGGAAAGGGAAACATATCAGAAAGAGAAGTTCTTTACGGCAAACTAAAGTTTACATCTCTAAAAAACTGGACAGACATTTAAGCATCTCCATATTGAGAGAAGACAGAAGAAATAATAGTAGAAGACATAATAGTAGTATGAGGCGCTGTTTGAGAGCTGAGGCAATCCAGGAAAAGAAAACAGAGTAAGAATTTTTAATTATTAGGTGTGTTAGAAGTTATTACCATTTAACTTCCAGTGTAAGCCACCATCTGCAGTACTTCAGAAATATTAATAATAATAATAATAACAACAACAATAACAATAATAATAATGAGAATCATAATAATAAAATATTTGAAAAAAGAAAGACTACACAATACACACAGCACAGCTAACCACCCAGCTATTGTTACCAGAGACCGCAAGCAATGTGTCTCCTTATTGATATGGCAGTCACTGCGGACTGCAATGTATCTTTGAAGATCATCAATAAGCTATAAAAATACAAGGACCTTGAAATCGAAATCTCAAAAATGTGGCACATAGGAAAATCAATATTACCTGTTGTAGTTGGAGCCCTCGTTTTGGTTGGAAAAAATTCCAGCAGACTCATAGAAGGCATTTCTGAAATCCAGAGCAAAATAGATAAAAATTGTTGTCACACACCTTACGAAGAGCTTTATCTATGTAAAACATATATATGTATGTGTGTGTGCGCGCGCGTGTGTGTGTATGTGTTTAATTAGTCAGTGGAATATGTCATGATGGCATTTCTAACCTTACATGTGTCCACACCAGAAGACAAAGGAAATATAATAATAATAATAATTGTCACAAAGATTAGGGAACTGGAGCATGGTGAAGCTTATAAGTACCTAGGAATTAGCGAAGGAGATGGCATACAGCACTCCCAAATGAATGAAAAAAATAAGAAAAGAGTACTACAGGCGTGTACGTCTGGTACTAAATACTAAGCTAAACTCAAAAAACAGAATATCAGCCATAAACACATTGGCTGTCCCTGTGGTGCAATACAGCTTTAACGTCCTTAACTGGACCATAGCTGAAATTAAGCGAATGGATGCCAAAACGAGAAAGCTACTCACTTGCTATCGCATGCATCATCCCAAAGCTGATGTCGATCGTCTGTATGTGCCCAGATTCGAAGGAGGCAGAGAATTAATTCAACTAGAACTGTCCTACAAAACTACAACAATTGGCCTCCAAAGATATTTGGAAACTGCAGAAGACTGGATGACGGTATGCGTCAAGGAACATGGAAGTAGTAAGCGTCTCTACTCCGTAATGAAAGAAGCCAACAAATTCAAAATGGAGTTTCAAATGGGCGTAGAGATGCAACTACAGCACAATACACCGGCTGAAACTGCAAAATACCTAAAAAAAGACAGCAAAGACGAATGCAACCGACCAGATACAGAAGCGATGGCAAGATAAACCGCTTCATGGCCAATACTCTGCCCGTACCAAACAAGCTGACGTAGACAAAACCCGTACCCATCAGTGGCTACGTATTGCAGGGTTGAAAGCGGAAACTGAAGGTTTTATCCTTGCTGCACAGGACCAATGCTTGCTAACTAGGAATTATCAAGCACATATACTAAAATATTGTGTCAGCCCAAAATGCAGATTCTGTGATAAATATACAAAAAAGATTGATCATCTTGTATCAGGTTGTACGGTGTTGGCACCCACTAAATATAAAACCCGACATGACAGAGTGGGCCAATATCTGGACTGGAAAATCTGCAACTTCTACGGGAAGAAAACTGAAAGAAACTGGTATGAACACCCCCCAGACCCGGTTACGGAGATAGGACCTGTTACAATTCTATGGGATTACACAATAAACACTGACAGAAGAATCAAGGCCAACCGGCCAGATATTGTTATTAAAGAGCACAAACAAAAACGGTGCGTCCTTATTGATATGGCAGTCCCTGCTGACTGCAATGTATCTTTGAAGATATTCAAAAAGTTGTCAAAGTAGAAGGACCTTGAAATAGAAATCTCGAAAATGTGGCATATGGGAACATCAACAATCCCTGTTGTCGTTGGAGCCCTAGGACTGATTGGAAAATATTGCAGTAGACTAATTGAAGGGATTCCTGGAAGTCCATGCCTCAAGGAGATACAAAAAATTGTTCTGACAAGTGCAGCCCACACCTTACGAAGGGCTTTAACTATGTAATTTTTTTTTTTTTTTTTTTTTTTGTCAGTGGAAAATGTCATGACGCCATTTCTAATTTAGGTCCCTGGGCGGGACCCGGAAAGAAATCAAAGAAAATAAAAATAATAATAATAATAATAATAATAAAACAACAATAATAATAATAATAATAACAATGATATTAATAATAATAATACTTAAGAGAAGAAATAAATCAGTTACAATGTTACGTAATATATTGACAGTATGTCTGTCTTCTTCAAATTATATATATTTGTTTGTTAATGTTCAAGTATAGAAATATATAATTCTATAATTATAAGTATTTGGACAAATGTTGCGTGTTTTGTAAAAAACAAACGAGAGTATTGATAATCAGTGTATAAAAATGAACGAAATTCTGCTAACGTGAAGTCATGCAACTGAACCATAATATGATGTTGTTCTTAGAATTTTCCGTTAGTTGATTAGTCAATAAGAGGAATTAATCAAACAGCTTAGTATAAATCTTATAGAAATCTCATGTCATTTTGTCCATTCGCAAGGGGCGGGCTGTTAGTAAATTGCAAACGTAAGTACACAAAACCGTTTTAACGGTCGAAATATCGGTAGGTTCTGATTTGTTTAAATGTTTTTATTATCAAAATGCACACATGAAATGTTTGTCAAAATTACATTATTTTGTAATGAAATGTTCTGCAAGCTTTGTTGATGACACGTTGTGTCTGACATAATTCATGTGTCCAGTGAAAGTTTATTTCATTTTTCTGTTGCACAAATTGCATAAATCAAGTCATGATTCGCATATATACTTTAAATGTGAACCAGTGCAATTGCACCTTATGTAGAAATCGTGAAGGTCCTCTTTGAATTTATGATATAATTAAAGTGACGCATCTTGTTGCCCAATGTACAACGTTTTACACTTCTGTGTTTTTGGAAGTAAAACTAACATAAGTTCTAATGTTGTCTTTCGCGTAGACGTTTACATTATTTTAAAATTTATTTGATCTATTTATTTCTTTTGAGTGAAACAATTGTCATGTTAAGAAAAATCTCTTTAAAACTTGCATATATTTGTGCAATGTATTCATACCTCTCGTATAGTATTTTTGAAATTCCGACAAAATATTTGTGCCAGTTGATGACTAATGGGATTCTGTCAGAATTATTATTGTGAGGTGATCAGCTATAAAATTTTGGTAATCTTTTTTTTAACCATTTCAAGGGCAATATGTTTCAATCGCGACATTTTGTAGCCAACTTTAACATAGTACCGAATGAAATCATTAGCATTCTTTCAAGAAATTTTATCCCCTTGCAAATTCGCCTGATGCGTAAATATTGGCACTTCGATTTTCATTTTATTGTTCGATAAGGATGAGCAAAACGGCGGTGACGATAAATGTGTGATGAGTTAGGCTTGTAAAATCACCCGGTCATTATATTACTCCCTGAGAACTTTAGTGTTTAAAAATTCAACATTAACTTTTATATGTGGCCGAAAATCTTTCTTTCCTGCAAAAGAAGTACCACAAAATTGTTAAGGTTTTAAGAATATTTCCTGCGTACCTTCCCAGATTAGAAAACTATCATCAATAAATCGCAGCCAAAGTACTATTTTATGGTTATTCTGTGACTCGAATGCTTCTAGAAGTGCATGTTTGAAGTTTATTATGAAAGCATACGCAATATTAACAGCCAGAGGGATCGTTATTGCATATCCTTTGATTTGGTGGTAAAATTTTGCCCGAATTCCTCTTCTTACTTTTCAAGGCGAAATGTAAAACACTACTGATAAAGTTTGAGAGAATGATTATGTTTTTGCGTTTCTCAAAAGCTTTAGTGCGTGACTTAATCCATATATCGTGATCAATATTAGCATAAATAGACCAGACATATGTGGTGATTATTTAATTTTTTTTTTGTTATGAGAAGTTATTTATTTTAGAAATAAAATCAAATATGGCCTGGACATAAGACCATTTTGCTATGGAGATTTTTCACAAAAAGCAACATAGGGCGTAGTTGCGAACATTTATCAAATTTCTTATACATTTTTGGCAGGCCAAAAAACACCGGTGTTCTTTGCTCTGAAAGTAATATGTTAGATTCTCTTTCATTGATAAAACTGATTCCTTTCATTTCAAACATTATCATTTCTAGCTTTTTCCACTCATAAGTGTCCGGACTTATTTCTACTTATTCATAAAAATTGTTATTCGTTAAAACTTTTCACAGGACAAAATAACATTTCTTTATTTATAACAATAACGCCTCCTTTGTCTGCCATTTTTATGACAATCGAATCATCATTGGCGAGACGACGAATGAAGTTACGTTGTGAAGTGGTAAGTTTGTTCCAATATTTAATATGGCTTGATATTATGTTTTCCTTTTGACCAGCCTTAAACATTTCTAAAAATTCAAGTAACAACTGTGAGCGTCCATTTTGAACTTTTTCTCTGTACAAGTTTGAATTTTTTATTGATCCAATTATGCCAAATCTCATACCAAACAGTCCAGTTGCAATTGTTGTAGAATTTTCGCCATCATTTTTATCGAAAATATCCTTTAGCTTATATCGACGGAGAGATTGAAATAAAACTTGAGCTAATTTATTTTTGTCAAAGGTGTTAGTAACTGGGCCATAATTCAATCCACGCTCTAAAAATGAAATCTCATCTGGAGAAAGCTACAAATTATAACATCTTTATTTTCCATTGTGTTTGAAATTTTTGAGGAAGTATTAGCATTGGAATTTTATTAAAATGATGCTGGTATGTTCTGAGCTTTGAAGCATTTAAATATTCTTCACTGAACACGTGGAACTTGTTTCGTGCCAGGAATTTTTGTGGTGGTTTTTCATATAATTGTGAGAATTTTAAAAAGGCGACACCTGCAATTTTAATAGGAGTGACATAATTTCGAGTATGGATTTACTTGGATCTAATGTATCAGGTCATCCCATAACTTCTGTCCGAATTTTAACATTTGTGTTAAAATGAACGAAATTTAAAGAGTATTTTATAATGTCTAATGGAGCTGAACATTATTTTTTATGTTTAGATGCATTTAAACTGAACAAATTTTATTTCAAACAACAATAAAAGTAAATTTTGTTTGATTAAAACCCTTCTAACATGGAAGTACCCAAGAATCATTTGAGGCACATAAGCCTTTATGAGTTCAAGAAAGGAAACTCAGCAGCCGAAGCGGCTAGAAACATTCACTAAATTTATGGAGAGGAATTTGTGAATGAAAAAACTTGCAGAAGATGGTTTGCAAAATTCAGAGGTGGAGATTTCACCCTTGAAAATGAAGATCGAACCGGACGTCCAGTTGAGTTTTATGAAAAGTTTCTTGATGGAACCCTTGAAGAAAATCCTGCTTTATCAGTTGAGGAGATGGCAGTGGTTCTCAGTTCAAACCATACGATTCTTCATCGTCATTTCAACAACTTGGAAAAGATCCTAAACTTGGAAAATGGGTGCCTCATGAATTGTCTGAGGACAACCTCAAATCTCTAGTTGACATCTGCTCTTCTCTTCATTCTTGCCAAATTGTTTTACCTTTTTTGGATAGACTTGTGATTGAAGACGAAAAATGGAATTTTTATCGAAATGTTAAGCGTCGTAGACCCCAGCCTCAACCGAGAAGGGAACTTCATGGGCAAATGTTTTTCTTTCAATCTGGTGGGATCGCCAAGGAATAATCCACTTTCAATTCTTACCACCTAATGCAACAATTAATGCTCAAATATACTGTCAGCAATTAGAGCGTTTGAAACAAGCTTTGAGGAAAAAAAATGAATCGAAAAGTGGTGATGTTTCATCAAGACAATGCGCGACCCCACACTACAAGAATCACATCACAAAAGATCGAAGAACTTGGTTGGGAGAAAATTCCTCATCCACCTTATTCTCCCCATCTTGCTCCTTCAGACTACCATTTGTTTCGTAGCTTACAGAATCATTTGGAAGAAACAGCTTTTGTAACACAGGAAGAGGTTAAAACTGACATTTGTGAGTTCTTCGAATCAAAGCCGAAAGAATTTTACAGCAATGGAATTAGTAAGCTTGTTAATAGATGGAAGGATGTCATAGATGATCATGGAAAATACATTGATGATTGAATCTGTAATTAAATGTAACATTTGGTCACTTGTTTCGGACAGAACTTATGTGATGACCTGATATAGGTTTGTATATGATGAATCATATTTTTCATAATCAGTAAAAAATCTATTATCAGGAAACCTCATTTTGGATTGGTCAAACAAAATCTTTACTGGAGAATTTCCTATGACTAATTCGAAAGCCAAGGCTGAATAGTTCATAATCAAATAGGCTGATTTAAGGATTGGATATGTGAACTTCTTGTATAGCAAGAGTTATATCACTTTGCTGTGTGTAGGGTGAAAATATTTGCACAGTGATTTCATGAGAGAAGTTTATGTTTAAACTATCTTAAATATATACGTCTCCAAATACGCTTAGTTAACATTTTTTTTTCAAATGTTGTTTATTATAAATTGTGCGGTGTGGACGATACGTGATGAAATCAATATGCAAAAAGATAATAGGTTGTAGCTGAATTCTTGGATACTTCTTTGTAATCAGATTCAAACCAGCTTCCACATATCGGCCGCATAATATTGGTCCAGAAACTAAATATGTCTTCTACATGATTTTCAAATGTAAAGATACCTGCCCAAATTATTCTCCGGTATTAACAGTAGAATGGATACGCCACAATTTTTCAACTTCTTCCCTTTCTTGAATTGGAAATGGCCTTGTCTAGAATTATCCTAGACAATTACATAAATGAGTGAAACGAGATTCAGACGAACAACCTTTGCGAGTTTATTAAATAGAAGCATCCATCACCAAGAAATAATTGTTTTCTCGTATTAATTTAAAATTATCATGCAAATTTTTATCTGTCCCCATTGCACCACATGGGAATATTTGATATCAATTCATCAGGGATGATATTTTGCAGTTTTCATACATCTAGGAAAATATGGTGACTTCTTATCTTAATGTGAGAAACACTTATGTTGATTGATGAATAAGTACGCAGATTTTTCATTCTTAAATTCATAATTTGAATAATCAATGGTATTTGATGCAGAGTTTTGCGCTATGCTAGAGTCAATTAAAAAACCAAAAGGTTGTCATGACAACAAAATCAAAATCTATGCGGTTACTTTCTATAAAAAAAGAATGGGTTCGTTTTCCACTAGAAATATATTTCGTAATACTTATTCGGTTTTACATTATGTCCATCATGATCTCAATTGACTTTAATTCAACAAATACATTCATGTAAATCTTCCGATATTTTGACACTCAAGAGAATAGCGCGATTAAAGAAAAGAAAACAAAAAGAAAAAAAAAAAACAGTGTTTGACAACGTCAGACATCATTTCGACAGTATGTATGTCTTCGTCAAGTTATATTTTCTTTTTGATTTTTTGAAGTATAAAAATATAGAGATCTACAAAATCAACAGAGCTTGTAGAACATTTTATTGCAAACGACTGTAATTTCGACGAGCATCTTAACGTGCACATTCTGAAATAATATACAGAATCTACACACATGTCGACCCTTAAAGCGCATGAGTAAAGGTCTGTGGTTCCTTGGGTCTCTTCTTTATCTTTGAGGCCATAGTACAGCATTCGCTGTCATACTGAAGGACATATATCATATAACAGTTTAGTACACTTTTTTTGGTTTCCAACAATAATGTTCTGTCTCTTAATACTTTGCTTAGCTTTTGTAATGCATTTTTAACTATCACAATACGTGTTCGGATCTCAGTATCACTTTATGTCTTCTTTTAACAAACGTCCTATATATTTCAGTGTATGTATTTGCTTGATTTTAGTGACCCGACATGTAAATTGCACTTTGGCTCATCTTTTTGCTCATGGCCATGCATTCTGTATTCGTAGTTTATACTTAGGCCCTTATTTTTACTCTTTTTCGCTAGCTTCTGTTGGAGGTTGTGTAGTTTCCTTTCCGTGCCTGCTATCAGCTGTGGTTCATCTGCATATCATATATTAAAATTGTGGCCGTCAGTGATGGATTTTGGGAAGATTTCCGGTTCTTTCAGAATTGCCTCTTTGTACACATAGATTAAATCCGGTGAGAGAGAAAAAAAAACTTGTTGAACACCTTTTTCTATTTTTGAATATTTGCTAAACAGATTATTTATCCGTATGCAGGCGGTTTGCTGTTAATATTGATTTTTGACTTTTCTAATGGATTCCCAAGTATGTCAAGGTTGTAGATCAGCTCTAACAGCTCTTTGTTGGTTACTAGTTCGAAATTATTTGCGTAGTTTCTAAAACGCAGGAACACGTTCTTCTACATTTGTATTGTTCTTTCTGATGATGACCTGGCCATGAATATCACGTTCCTTGTTCCGGTGTCTTTAACTAAACCGGACTGTTCTTATCCTATATCTGGTTCTATTGTTCACAATTCGCCTGATAAGTTTTGTTAGGTGGCTCATTAGCCTCAATGCCTGGTTGAACTAACATTCCTTTGCGCCGGTTTCTTATGCCTTTCTATGAAAATACATCTGGTTCGCTTTTCCGATATATCACCACTGTTGTAGATTTTATTTATTATTTCTGTAATCCTCTAAAGCTGATCTTGATTACAATTCCTTCTGGCCCTGTCGTTTGATTTCTGTTCAATTCGACGATCGCAGCTTTCACTTCGGTTTTTTAATATTTCCAGACCGTCGGTATTCCTGTGTATTGCCGATTGTTCTTTTTCGTTGTGGAAGAACAAATCTCTAATATATTACTTCCACCACCGATTATTTTTTTCTTTCTACAATACAAGCGTTCCTTCCTTGGATTTTATGCAGCCTCTTGATGAACATATCTTTTGACCTCTTCTTTTATTTTTCTGGATATGTCTTTTATCTGTGATACTCATTCTTTATATTTTTGCACATTTTCCGTTGGGTCATTGAGTCGTTCATTAGCCTGCTTGCATTTTTCCTTATTTTTTCGTGTAGTTCTTTTTATTCCGTTCTATGTGCTGGCATTGGTTTTCGTCTCCTTTGCATTATGTCGAGAATTGTATCTGTAATTCATTCGTCGTTTTTCCTTCATCCATTTTCCTTTGCGCTGTATTAAAACATAGATTTTTAAAAATCTCTATGCGAAGAAAAATATATGGACATAAATCAATTCCAAGTTCTAAACTTCGAAATGTGATAATAATTTGAGGTAACGCGATAAATACCGACAGTATTATACAAGCCTTTAAATATATAAAAAGGAATGTAAAAATACGTTATTTTTCTCTTATAGACAGGGCTATTTCATTCGGTAACATTATCTAAACAAAACCTAGATAAAATTTTTAAATATACAAAATAATTTAAAATATAAGCAGATATTGCAAGAAAGTTGCATTTAAATATTACTCGTAATATAGTAAAAATATGAACATTAATATTGATTAAAATATTAAGACATACCTAAGAAAATCCCAGCAAGTCAATTCTTATTGCAAAGAAAATTCGGTATGTAGCAAAGCTGAACACAGTTGTGGTTTGTGGAGGGTATTTAACACATATTTGGATGTTTTTACATCCGAACGTTTTCCAAAAAAGGTTGTAGTATTCAGTTTCCTCTACTGTTTACGTATAATATGGATTCATAGATTTTTAATTAGATTAAATGAAAGCAAAGAACTGCATTTAAATTGTAAGTGGAATCCTCGATTGCTCCCTTCAATGCGCTATCCATTATTCTACTGTTCATCGTCCTCTATTCTATTTAAGGGCAGCAGCACACAGTAAATCAAGAAAGATTATAGTAAAAAATCGTAGAAGCCTTATTAATATCAATATTTGATAATAAGTAAAATAATTCATCTCGATCTACTTTCGCATTGATATGACATTCGATTAGCAGTGACGAAAAAATAAAACATATTTACGTACAGGCAAAAATAGTATGTATTTATGAATAATTATGAAGTATATAAATATAATATGAAGATTACTGGTAATGTTTTCTATTTCATGTGTAAACGTAATGTTCAAATTTAAACATTGTTTAAAGCATAATGAGCATAGTATAGAAGTGATGAAAAAATGGAGAAGAAGTGGCAAAAGCAATTACTACAGACACAGAAGGAAAATGAAGAAAGACTAAAGCAATTACTACAAACACAGAGGGAAAATGAAGAAAGACAAAAGCAATTACTACAAACACAGAAGAAAAATGAAGGAACACAAAAGCAACTCCAGGAATTAATATTAAAAGTAGCAGGCACACACAACAAAAGTATATCGAAAAAGAGGCGATTTTTTTCCCAAGACGCAGTTTGGATCACAATAGAAACATTTAAATACTATCTAGAAGATGATAAAAATTTCGGGGACTATTACAAACGTCATGAAAACATTTTCAACATTGATTGCCAAAATTGGAGGGAAGCTAGGAAGCTATGTTTATTACTCAGGAAATTGGGAACAGAGAAGTACACAAAATTTGTTAACTATATTCTACCGAAAAAGACAAACGATCTGACGTTTGACGAGGCAGTTACATGCCTTACGGAGCTTTTCACTCCAAAGACTTCACTTTTTCACAAAAGGTGGAAATGCCTCAACCTCGTAAAACGCGAAAATGCGGACTATTCCACGTTCGCCGCAATTGTGAACAAAAATTGCGATGACTTTAAATTAGCAGAATTGACTGTGAACCATTTTAAGTGTCTTGTGACGTCCCCCAGCCTTGCTCGTTACTCGCTGCTTCGTTCGGGTGTCGCCGTTCCAAACGTGACGTCCGCCTGTCTGCGTCAGTCGTGTTGTCCCGTCCTGTGACGACCAACTGGCTTGGTATTGGTCGCGGCACCCAAATGTGACGTTCTAACCTTTTGGTGATTCAGATGGGAATCTGGTTAGATTCGATATCAGCCTCGTCGTTCCCAACTCGCTTCCAACGTCTGGTTACCGAAGTAACTGCTTTGATCCCCAGTCTGCCTACCCACGTTGTGAATTGATCTTAGGCAGACGAAATCAATCAGTCGTTGGGGCCGTAATGCAAGTTGAGTTCAAATAAGGGTGGTTTCGCACAAATATGTGTAAATAAAAGAAAATAATAACTCAACATTTCAAAGGTATCAAAAAAAAAAAAAAGGATAACAATGCTTTATATCTGGTTGCTAGATACATAGGATGCGTCTATCTCCCGACCCGCTATAGGATTCGTGACAGTTGTTTTTGTTAGGTGAGTTTTAACATCTTAAGTTGTCCTTTAAGAAACTGGTTCTGGTGTGTCTTTAGGCGAGAGTCGTAAAACTTGTTTTGGTGGTATGAATCTAAGTCGCCCTTCAAAAATAAATTGTTCTTGGGTTGAAGATGAGTTCGGAAGTTGCGCGAATCTCTCAAGTCAGCTCTACGAGGCGGACCCATATCAACTGCGAACTGGAAACTCTGGAAAACTGGAACTCCAACTCAACTGATTTTCGCTCGCTGCGACTTTGCTTATATGGACGCCGACCAAAATCGGGGTGGGCTTTGTCGGGGTTTGAGGTTCACTGACAATTTCAAATCCACAATCCCCTTTTTTTGTTTTCGGTCAGGAAAAAATTATTATTTCCATTTTTGGAAATCTTCTCTTACCATACTCTCAGAGGGCGTCAACTATGTTCCTACTTCTTCGCAGTAACATCTCATACCTATCCTCTTTAATTAGTGGTAGCAGGCCTCCCCCTGCATCACATGATCACCTCCGCCTGGCTCTCGTTAACATTCATCCAATGGCCGATCAACAGTGTGGGTGTGACCAGACAAACCTTGTTTCTTAAAAAAAATATCTTGCTCAAAAAATAAAAGAATTATCTCCTCTTTTTCTTTTTTTCTATTTCCCTTCTTTCTTTTCTTTTCTAATCTCTCTTCTTCTCTTGCCGCCAACAGAACAATACGACCCGTAGTGTGATAACCTCAATTTCTATCCCAAATTACTTTCATCTGGACTTCGTCAATCAGATTCTCGCCAATTATCAGGGTGGGTGGTCATCCAGCAAAACACAGCCAACTTTTCCGATAATATTGTTTCGCTCATAGTCAAATTTCAACACAAAACAGACACTTTTTCTCACGGTATCTTTCCATCGACAAAGACTTAACCTATTTTCATTGTTGTGTGTGGTCATCGCGCGACCTATTAAATCTAATATCTGCAGTGTTCTGTGGAAGCCCCAAATGGCATTCCCGTGACGCAGTTAAATGTTTATCTATTTCTGTCCCGGAGTTTAGCTAGCCAATCTGGAACTTGTCAATTAGATTTTCGCCAGCAACAAGTGGCTGTAATCTATTCCCGATAATATAAGTCCGCCACCACGACACAGTTAATTTTTACTATTTAAAATTCTCGACAATGGCAATGAAAACTTTCACCATTTTTCACTATCAAAATTTCATTTCTTTCCCTTCTTGTCTTCCTTTTCCTTGCATCCCTAAATGGTGTAACAGTCTTATATTCATACAAGGATAAGTCTCAGCCAAGAAGAGTGAAATGCGCAAAAGAAAGCTCTCGAAACTTCAAAACGAGCCTGGAATTACGCTAGAAAAATTGTCAGAACACTGCCAAAATGCTTGAGCATAAAAAAAGACTCTAAATATATCGAGGAATCGGGAGTAGCACAAGTTGAACAAAAATTTACGATCCCCTTCCCCACGCTGGAAAGAAAACAAAATAATTATGATCAAGAAAAAAATGACAAGGTATAAGACGATTAATGACGGAGATCAAAGCAAATATAAACACCCCCCCCCAATCTGCATGTTACAGATGTGATAGATTACACTGGAATAAAGACTGTCGATTTAAATACAAGGACTGTTTAGTGTGTGGAAAAATGTTATATAAGGCATCTCACTACAGGAACAAAAAACACACTAATAGGGTAAAAACTACTAGAATGGACAACGAAGACAAACTAAACACAAGAAAATACGTGGAACTCGAGATTTTAAATAAGAGGATACAATTACAGTTCGACTCAGGTTCGGATATAACTATAATTAATTTACAAACATGGAGGAAGCTAAATAGACCGAACATGATGCATACACAGAAAATCGCTAAGTCTGTTATAGGGAAGCGTATCAAATTTGAAGTCGAAGTAATTCTAAACGTAAAATACCATGGAAAAACGAAAAAAATGCAAAACTTTGACGTATGGGATTTACCCATTAGCTCATTTTGTAAGAAAATAGAGTGCGAGTCGTCAGAAGGTACAAAATTAAAAGAAGAACTACAAAGTCAATTTCCCGAAGTATTCTCGAGCGGGCTAGAACGATGAGCAAAAATTGAACTAAAGGAAAATTTTCAGCCAGTATTCAAGAAAAAGTGGAACGTGACTTTTGCAACCATAGAAAAAATTGACAAGGAGTTAGATAGATTCGTACAAACTGGAATTCTTTCACAAATCGAATTCAGTGAATGGGTGGCACCAGTAGTCTACGTAAAGAAACAAGCTGGAGAAACCCGTGTTTGCGAAGATTTCTCGACTGGGTTAAACAAGGATATCAAGGATTATCGCTACCCATTGCCAATCCCGGAGGAAATATTTACCAAGCTTAACGGTGGTAAGGTATTTTCTAAAATTGATTTAAGCAAAGCTTATCTTCAGATTCCAGTAGAAGAAGAAAGTACAAAAATTCTACGTATCAATACTTACTAAGGACTTTAAAATTTAATAGATTGCCGTTTGAGATAAAAGTATCACCGTCAATATTCCAACAAACAATGGATACCCTGCTCATTGGACAGAACATTGGTACTGCGTACTTAGACGACATTTTAATGAAAAACGATAATGTAGAAGAACACGCAACACAGATTAAAGAAGTTTTTAAAAGAATTCAGGATTTTGGTTTTAAGTTGAAGGGGAAAAATGAGTTGCAAAGCTTACTTGGTCTAGCGCAATATTACGGTGAATTCATTGAAAACATGCACAAATTGAGGGCTCCTCTCAATGAATTATTGAAAAAAGATAACAAATGGAACTGGATGGAGGAGTGTCAGTAAGCTTTTAAGGAGATCATGAAGAAATTAACGTCTGATCTAGCACTGACGCATTTTGATCCCAAACTGGAAATTATCATTGCTAGTGACGCAAGCTCAACATGCAGGATGTCAAGAGGAAAACCGATAGCTCACTCATCTAGATCGTTGTTACCAGCAGAGAGGAATTATTCGCAAATTGAGAAAGATGCGTTAGGCATAATATTCGCCATAGCTCGCATCCAGAGATACATATATGGAAGAGAGTTTACTCATTAAAATGACCATAAACCTCTTCTCACTATATTCGGATCGAAAAAAAGGACTACCAATTTACACAGCCAACAGACTTCTGAAATGGGGAACTATAGTATTGAATTATAATTTCAAACTAGAGTTCCTACCGTCGAAGAAAATTGGTCATGCAGATGGATTTTCTAGATTGGTACCTGCGAAATGCGAACATATGGAAGACTCGGAAATAGCGGCTTTGCGAGCCGAAGACAAAATTAGTAAATTTCTAAACAATACAGTAAGAAAATTACCAGTGATCTTGTTAGAAATCAGAAGAGAATTTGAAATAGATGAATTCATACGAAGTACAAAGAGAAAAATAGAAGAAAAAGAAAGAAATCTTGCAGAGTGTTTTTCAATTTGTAATCACCTATTACTTTATAATGAAAGAGTGTTCATACCAAAATCTTTACAAAGACGATTTCTGAATGACTTTCATCTAGGACACCCAGGGAAAAATCGTATGAAAGCGTTAATGAGAAGTTTCGTGTATTGGCCTAATATGGATAACGACATTACTCAAATAGTAGAAAAATGTAGAGGATGTGCTGCGGCAGCAAAGGCACCATATATTATACAAAAAACATGGACATATCTTGGTCTAGAATCCATGCGTACTATGCAGGAACCATAGATAAATATTACTACTTGATAACGGTAGATAGTTAAAAAAAATACAAACCCTACGACTGTAAACACTATTAATTGTTTACACGAGTAGATTGCCTGGTAACGGATAATGGTACACAATTAACCTCGACCGACTTTCAAGAATTCTGTGCGACTTATCAAGTCAAACATATTAAAATAGCACCATACCATCTACGATCTAACGGGCAAGCCGAAAGGTTTGTGGACACAATTAAGAGTGCCTTGAAAAAGCAGAGGACGTACCAACAGAAAGAGCCATACAACAGTTCCTACAAGTCTACAGAATCACCCCGAACGGAAACCCATCATCTGGCCTTTCGCCAGCTGAAGTGACGTTTGCCCGCAAAATACGGCCTGCTTTTGACAAACTATTACCCAACAAAAATAAAAACCGACATACACGAACAATGCTTAAAAAATCCTTCAAACCAGGCGAACGGGTCTATTTTGGAATGTTCAAGAACAATATGGCATACTGGGAACCAGGTACGATAATAAGCAGACTGGGAAATGTTCTGTATACGAGCCAAGGCGATAAATTCACTGACAGGAGACATGTCAATCAGATACAAAAAAAGACAGGTAGACCAGCCAATCTCGTCACATAAGGAAAATGAAGACTCAATGGAGGCGATTTTTGACGCATTTGAAATTCAAAGACCACAAGTAGCCATGAAGATTAGAAGAACAAGCAGGGAAAGAATATTCACAGAACCGCTAATAATAGACCATAAGCGGAAAAAATATTACCTCCGACCAAAAAAAGAAGCTAAGAAGGGGATTACTGTGGGGCCCGCCCCTTGTACACAAAATGGACTCTTTCAAAGTATACTTATGCTAAGGAGAGATAGCGTGACGAAAACGTCGAGACAGGGTGTCCACTCAGAGTTATACGAGAGTCCGGAAAGGGAGATATTTACGGCTTTACTCACAGAGACTTGTACATATACTTTTCTACTAACCCGCATTCCTGGACTACTAATCTTCATTTCAAGTTTGTATTCTTACGTTTAATACACATATTTGTCTATTTCAATTACTGGCATTTTTTATTTATTTGTACAGGACTCCGTCCCCGGAATGCACAACACATACAAACGAACAGATCATACAGAATCTCTACGTCGAAGCATTATGCCCTCGGTCGACTATATATTATGTTGTTGATGCTTTTTTATCACAAAATTTCAAATTGTAAATATTCATGATTTAAAATGAAAACGTTTCACACAAACAATACGCTTTGCAACTCTCGTATATCTAAAGAAAAATACATGTAATTGATATACATACGTACGTAATAAGACGTCAGTTAATTAGGCACACTCAAATAATTCACTTTTGTGCATTTTTTAACCAACACGTTGCA
The DNA here is from genome assembly GCA_903632075.3 of Acanthosepion pharaonis. Lineage (NCBI taxonomy): Eukaryota > Metazoa > Mollusca > Cephalopoda > Sepiida > Sepiidae > Acanthosepion > Acanthosepion pharaonis. The sequence continues at coordinate 840,022 of CAHIKZ030000347.1, forward strand.
TCAATTTAATTTATATAGATATTTACATCTGGTCACGGTATAATGCTGAACTACATTTTAAGTAATATGACGAGAAGATAATTTACACAATATTGAGTGCAGCTTGCTTGTAGGTTCGATACATATTTCTTTGAGTATTTAAAATAACTTGTGTTCTACTACACTTTTTCCTTGCAACCATCTTGTGGATTTTCTGTGTATTCTCAAAAAAAGAATAAAAAATAATGAGCGGCATTTCTGAGTGCGGAAATTTCTTGTTGATAAAAGTTTTCCGAGGAGAATTGTCAGACTGCTTGAAGCGGGTATAAAGGTAAAAAGGAAATGAAAAATATCTTTACAACGTCCGTAAAATAGATATTTGAAGTCGTAGAACCTTGATGCAAAGTGGCTACAGCAGATAACCACACAGAGTACACCTCCAGGCAGATATGAACAATATCCCTCTTCGCTATGGATCACAAAAATTGGACAATAGAACTTGGAAAGTCATTGCTGTAAGGAATCATTTCTAGTGATTATAACAGTATGTCTTGCTCTCACTGACGTCTGTTAGTGACTGACTCAAATCAAATACTCAAGGTCGAATCACACGTCTTACTTAAGGCTTTCGCTGATGTACTCTCGTCGTTGGCACCCACTCGTATCCGAGAATCTTGTCTATCATCCTCTCTCCTTATTCTCTTACTTCCCTCTAGTGGCAGTGACGGAGATGACAATGAAGGCCCCGCCTACTCCTGAAGAGTCGCGAGCAGGAAATCTCGGCCCGCCACTTGATTTTCAAGAATTCTATTTTGCAGCAACGGTTTCTTAGATCTCATGGTCAATGTTGGCCTGTTTTATCGATGTGGTCAACTTATCCTTGAAGGATCATTTTGGGCGTCCGCGTAGTCTCTTGTCGCTGGCCAGTTCTCCAATCCTTTTACTTAAAGAAGGCTTTCGCTGATAAATGCTACACGATGGTTCGTACAAGATTGACGAAGAAAAAATGTATTTCGAAATCCGATAAACGCTATGATCTAGTAGCAGAGGTATTAAAATTTATTGCCCTGTTTCTATTTTTTTCGATATTCTTCATTAAATGTATTAATAGTGATTAAGTTTAGCTGCTGAAATTTTATAAACGTTTAACAAGAATAGGCATGCTAAAAAAGCAAGTAGAAACAGAGGCGTGAGATCTTGCAGAGGGAAACTTGACTCAAAGGAAAGAAGTGATACATAATTCTGCTAGAATATATTTTGTCTGGAAACGTATATTTAAAATCATGTCTAAAAACCTAGCATCTATAGCTTTAGACTTTTTACCATTGTAAACATTTTTCTATTTGCTATCCCCAATGATACAAAATATTTTATGATTTTGGTATATTTGACATGTTGCACGTTTTCATTGGTCACATTGGTAAATTGTCCACACCTTTAATATGAAAGATTTCATTCCTAGCTCCAAGAATCTTCATTCGACATAGACAACAGTACAAATTCGACAAAAAAAGAATATTTACAGATATAAAAGTGGCAATATAAAATTCATCATGGCCTAATCCCTTCGAGAAGAGCGGATTACGTTGTTGTAAAGAAGGAAACATACCCGAAAATGGATTTAATAGGACAGACTGAACTTTACATGTGTAAGGACTATTAAGTTGGAAAATAGCTGAATAAATTACTGTATATGAAAGCCGTCTCTTGCTACTGGAACGCTGACACACTCATGAAAAGAAAAGATAGAAATAACGTTTACTATGGTACGTCAGATTTTGCTGCCTTTCATTTAAAATACATTGAAAGCCGTCATTTTCATTGGGTAGCAACAGCTGCCATAATCATAATAATAATTATTCATTTGTTAGTTATTTTGTTAATAGCTTTGTTTTGTTTATTTAAATAGAAACCACAAAATCACATCCTCCTTAGCTCAGTATTTATCACATTTTTTTCTAAATATATGTCTGAGTGCATAATGAAATATCTGAATCAAAAGTAATATACTCAAATTTATATTTCTCTTTCACTAACGATTATGATTTTGGCAACGTTGATTCGTTAACAAATAAATAATAATAGACGAAATAGATTGATTATAGGTGCACCACATGACAGGAGTTTGATGAATACACACCGGCTTGAAAATGTAACTCAGAAAATGAATTTAGCATTCCAGTTGATGGTGCGAATATTTTCGTTTTTAACGAAAGAAATCTTTAACTTCTTTCAATTAATATGATTGTGATTCATCTTAATCCTTTTTTCCTCTTAATTGTGGTCGCAATTGTTAGCGTCGCAGTAAAGTGAACAACCTAGAAATAGTTATTTGTCCAAAGACAGTCCAAACTTATTATTAATTAAAGAATATGAAACACCTAAAATCCCATAAGTAATAATTTTATTCCATGAGAGCTCTAAACAAAATTGAGCTTTCAATGTTCAAGACATACAAAAAATCAAAAATGAAAAGGAAAAAATATTCCGGGTTCAGATCAAGAAATGTTGCTATCTCATTTGCAGAGTGGGGAAAGGAAAAGAATGTTGACAAATTTTGGCATAGTGAATATGCGTAAAGTGAAGTTAGTTCGCTGTGAATCTGAATCAATACCCTCTGTTTTTGTCAAACCCCAACTTACAATACTAATATATTTCATGCAAAAAATTATTTGTAAGTAATATTAAGATAACTTTTTTAAAGATTCCGAAATTAGTGAAATAGTTTTGCTTAAGATTTTATATAATTAAGCAAGAAATTTACTATAAAATACATAAGAAAATTGAATTAAATGATTATTCATAATATTCAGAGAAACATACTTATGAACGTATACACAAATATATATATTGTCATACACAGACAGACTGTTTCGCAGCTCATCAGTGTGTCTAGACATCCGGTTGTCTCTAGCAAGGATCGAAACCCGATGGAATTGGCGTCAGTCGGGGATTCTACCACTAAGCCGTTGGCGCAGGGCAGGGATGAACGTTAATTTTAAAGTGTATTTATTTTTAGATAAAAACGCAGTGACTATATATATATATATATATATATATATATATATATATATATATATATATATATATATATATATATATATATATATATATATATATATATATATATATATATATATATATATATATATATAAATCAGGGGAAAGTGCAATTTTCTATTTTTAAAGCGGTGTGTTTGCCTGCAATTGATATGAGGTCACTTCGAAGTTGAGGTAAATTCTCCTGGTTTTTATATTTAATTTTAAGTATTTTCTCATTAGATAAATGTTACAACAACCCGTGAAATTCTTATGAGTTTGAGCTCTGGATATAAATTCCAACTTCGTTTGCGGTGTGAGATCTTTGTCAATAAGATTCCAATAATGTCTAGATAAAGCTGTTTGGATTTTGAGAGACCTAATACTGAAGGTGTGCATCTTATTATATAAGCGTTGCATCCCCGTAGGATTTCTTCAGGTCTAAATTTTCTTCAGTGAAAATCGTTGCTTCATATACCACGTTCTTATACCTGCATTTACCCCAAATGGTCACTCAGTTGTTCTTCTGCAATTGCATGTCGGCTTAATATCCGTTACTTGATTGTTATGAAATTTATTTAGTAGCTTACTATACTGGACTGAGATGATTTTCTGTAAATTGTTAGTGCAAGAGTAATTAAGTTTAATTGATTTGCTATTAAAAAAATTTCATGAGTATTCTTGTCATCTAATTTTATCTATTAGTTTAAAAAAATAAATGGCCTATATTAACATTGGTGAAATTTAGAGTAGTGTGGGTGGAACCATTTTGTTCTGCATTTAAAGTTTTTTTGAATTTAGCTTCTTAGGCTCATCCTGGCACTCTTGTTTAAACTTGCTATTTCCTTTTGATTGGTTGTATATAAATTTCCTCTCACTAGAAAGTTTGTTGAGGATAACCTGTCCATTCTTGCGTTGATTGTTTTTGCTATATGCTCCCAAATGACATACTGAGTTAACGTAAATAATTTTTGATTTGTTTGTTTTTAGTTCTTGAAGATTAACGGTTGCTTTTTTCTAGAAAGAAAAGAATATTACCTATGGGATTTTAAGTGTTTGATATCATTTAATTAATAATACACACACACACACACACACACACATATATATATATATATATATATATATATATATGTATGTATGAATTCAAACATGTGTAAGTGGCTTGCGTAGAGAACAGAATATTGCACGTAACAAAGTTCATTAATTGACTGATGGATTCTTTGTATTTCTACAAATACTTTTTTGCATTTTCTTTTTAATTTCTTCGCCTAACATGCCCTGCAGCTCTTATCTTTATACTGATGAGGATTAAAATCATAAACTGCTTTTTTTTAATTAGCTAAATGTTTAAGTACAAATATGCTTTGCAATCCATCTCTCTTTGTCTCTGTATCATTTTTTATATATTCTATGAGGGAGAAAATGAGAAAGAGAGAGAGAGATAACGTCAGTGATACATTGTAGATTCTCCATTTGCGTAAATGTATTTACTATGCGTGCATACATACGTCAAGCAAAGGCTCCTTGGCCTGTTGGAATGACTAACCAGGCGAGTCTTTATGAGCATTAATAAAGAGAATTGAGCACAATCCTCACAGTGAGCCCCATAAAATTCAACTAAATAACACAATGGATATTGAGAATAGTCAGACCAGCATAATGTACTTCTCAAAATGTTGATGGTACCACGTAAGAAAACATGTAACTGTAATGAATTAATTATGGACGGTGGCAGCAGGTTTAGCAATAAAATAATCATTTTCTAAGAATGATTTCGTTCTTGATAAGAGTTTTGAAAAATGTTCATTTCTGTGACTAAACTGTATTTTTTAATAATTAAAAAGAGTAAATATTCTGGGGGGCAATATCTCGAAAATAGACTCTACAAATGTGTTATTGAACAGAGAAGGAAAAGATTTTCTGAAAATATTGTTATTTATTTTAAAATTTATTTTAAAAATACACAAGCAAATTTATCTGTTTATTTATGAATAGACAGATATGTGCCATGACAAAAGAAATGTCTATATATTTTCATGCAATTAATTTTAATTGTTATTTGGAAGAATTCCACAGCTTATGCCGTCGGATATCTTTCACCAATATTTGCCCAGAACTTTAATTGCAAGCATTTCGCTTTGAAGTCAGCTCTCTTTGCGTATATATTGATTGACTTTAGTTTTACGAAGCTATTACCGTTGAACGATAAATACAAAATACTTCTATCAGATGTTTGTTGCTCTGATTAAAATTTGATTGCTTTTATTAGCGAATCTTGCTTATTTTATATTACTGTGCATTTCTTCAGAAATATATATCGTCTCTGTCATTACTTATATTAGCTATTGCGTAAATACTTACACAGTCATACATAGACACGCATGCATGCACACACACACTTAAACACCCAAATGCACGCACACAAACACGCACACACACACATATATATATATATATATATATATATATATATATATATATATATATATATATATATACTGTAATAGGCACACATTTCTTACATCATGATTTCATGTCAAAATCTGCTTAAGAGTTAAGCAGTGATGTCTACCTTGCTCATATATTTTTATTTTTCTAGCAGGCGTAATGCGACTTACTCGAAATATTACAGAGTTCAGGTTCCCTAATATCTTTTAAGAGTGCCTTTAAATGAATCAATCATGAGGAATGGTTATTTTAAAAGAAAAGAATAGATGCGTGCAAAATAAAAGTAAACAAAATACGGAGATAGGTTGCGTTTACGAAGAAAGTTTATGCTGAATTAAGGGGTTAAATAAATATAAAATAATTTTATTAACACTAAATTCTTATAAATTTTACGTACGCTGAAGGTAAAATGCCGAAGGCCCAGAAACCATCCGCATGAGCTAGCTTAACTCCCGCCAGACTATTAAAATAGATTTTAAAATAAGGGAGTAAAAAAATATTACTTAAGCACACACAACTTTTATTTCACCCGTCAGGTTGCTTCATGTGGTGGGCAATAAATGTTCCTAAAATCATAGCACAATTATACAACTACCTACGGCACCGGAAGTAGAGATGGGGAGGACGTATAGGAAAAAAATCTTCATCCGAGTTAATAGAGACCTAAGATATTTTTACATATTACACCTCGAAATTATATAAATTCTGCTGTTTAACAACATAATGCTCTTCTTATAATTTGCTATAGCCAGCTTTTCTTCCTAGCGCAAAGTAAAATTTCTACCATTTGTTCTCTTCGGTTTAACCTCTTTTCAGATATTCCATTTTAATGCTTGAGCTGCTTTCATGTTCATCCTTTAATTTATAAATATAATCTGACATTGGTATAGTCAAACTTCCACTTTCAGTGTGGAGAAACCTGGGTACTTTCCTTGTATTTCCTTTTTCAAGGCATCCTCATCGAACACTTTTTGGTAACGTATTCTTTCGGCCTCTTAACAGATTTGTTTATATATATTAAAGAAAAATAGAAATCATTGGTGGGATCAACGGACAGTTTGACCAAACGTAAAAATTCTTAGCCAGATTTATTTGGCCACAGAAGAGCGTTCGGTTAGCAAGGTCGAATTTACTGTATTTAAACTTCAATATTCCATGAATCTTTCATAATGTGTGACGTCATTTGTTTAAATTTGATACGCCATGAGCAGATATGTATGTACGTGAGAGATTCATGGAAGATTGAAGTTTAAATACAATAAATTCGACCTTGCTAAACGAACGCTCCTCTGTGGCCAAATCGGTAAAGTAACGTCAAGCTAAATGACGGTTCCGTATAGATTACAGGTACGAATTTCTCGGACATTCAGGCCGGTAAATGTTGTTTAATACTGTTTATTATAAAGCGAGCATGTACTTAAATATGTGTATCTATAAAAAGAATGTATAAACACAAAAATGTCTTAAAATATATGTGTGTGTGTCTTTTCGGTCTATGTCATTCGAATTGATCGAATTTTTATTCAAAAATATGTATTCTGTTTTGTTTTATAATGTATCTGAAATAGTGGATTTTGGGGGAAAGATATATTTTAAAAGAATTTAATATTGAACATAAATATTTTTTTTACAGTCAATATATTCGATTGATTCTTCTATGCTTTTCGTTCTTTTCTTTGAAAAAAAAATGTAAAAAAAAAACTAAGAACAAAACCAAATCACAATGATTACATTATACTTCATACTTTTAAAATTCTTTACAATATTTTCGAGTTAATTAGATTTTATTTTGAATGTGGGTTATATGAACCGGTTCTATTTTATCATAAAGAGTAAATGTTAATGTAAGAGAAATATATTTGTCTCTTTCTTGATTCTATATTTAATGAGAATATTTTAATATTTGTATTAAAGTATGTTTGTGCTCAAAAAGAATCATCCAACATACGAATTGCAAAGAAGAATATAAATATTTGGGAAGTTTTAAAGGAAGGACTGAAAATACGACACAAAAAATCGCAGGCTCATTGGTATAGCGAATGTTGCCTTTCAATTGTTATGCAGAGAATTAAGAAATATAAATATTTCGCCAGGAACAAAAAAGCATTTATGAGAATGAGGAATGGACAATCTCATCGCTAATTAAGAGTTATGAGGCAACAGAATTGTGGTTCTACAGAAGGATACTGATAATATCATGGATTTAATATGTGAGGAGCAAACGAAGTTTTAATGTAAATTCTAAAAAGAAACTTATCGCAACTTCGGAACGAGACAGTTGTATTTAACGTTCAAAAAGTGAGCAAGTCCCTGACACTGACAAGATATTCAAGTCAACAGGGACAGGGGAAAGCAACGTGTAACTAACCTAAAGAGATTGTGTCATAACAGACCAGCGATTATATGAAATAGCAAGGAGAAAAAAATTTTAAATAGTTTCAAAAGATAAAAAATTCTGAGTAGTTCTGATCGCACATTACATAGTGTTTTCATAGCAGGACAGAAATAAAACAAGTATAATAGAAGTGAGTGAAGGCAAGCGAGAAACTTTATTGTCATTGTAAAACCGAAAGTAACTGCCCAGTTATAGGTAGTTGCAATTCTGAACATGTAGTATATGAAGCTATCCATTTTCCGAAAGAAAATATCAATGAGGAAAAGGTACATGGGGTTATCCGGTGGGAGTTAAGAGACTTTACAATTAATGGCATTCCTTCTCCAATGCTTCTTTTAAAATGTTAAACTGCTCCATCCAAAAAATTATTGGAATTGTACACTTCACCCCACAAATTAAATTGAGGATCATCTCTAAATCCCAGGCTACCAACAACTTTTATGCATAGGGTGAAAAATAATAATGATTAGGTATAAAAATCCTGTTGAATTATTGAACCAAGGGAACAAAATTTTCTTCAAGTTTAGAGACAAGAAAAGATGTAAAATCCCTTAATAGCATTAATTTTGTAGAATTCACACCTGAATTGTTAATTCTGTTTTATATGTGTTCTAACATATATACATACAGGCGTTGGACAAAATAATTGAAACAGTTGCAAAATTCACTCCTATATTTCAAAGACGTATTATATTAAGAACTTTAACTAAAACTTCATAATTGCAGGTTATATCTATTATAAATACGTTTATTTATCTAATTTACTGTCTTTGTCTTATTTATTTTTAGGATTTAGTAAAATGTAAGATAAATGCGTGACTTCTCCGTGTCCGAAAAAGAGCAAATTGTTGGAGCTTGCATGGCATGAGCCTCGATCACTAAGGTTGCTGAACTGTTTGGTTTTTCAAGAGCTACCATATCAAGAACACTGATGCAATTCGAGAAACAGGGCAAGCCTGTTAGCAACCCTAGGAAATCGGGCCGGACTTGCAAGCTTACTGACAGGTACTGACGTTCACTGAAACACAATGTGGCAAAAAAATCATCGGACAAATGCGGCCAAAGTGACTGCTGAGTTGAATAACCATTGGATTGTGCAGTTTATACTAAAACTGTTCACCTAGAACTCCATAAGGCTGCATATCATGGAAGAGGAAACCTCTTCTCTCCACTCGCAACATTCAAAAGAGGTTGAAGTGGTGCAGAGATCACAATGCCTGGTCTGCAGAGCAATGGAAGCAAGTCATATAATTAAGCAAATTCAGTTTTCTCTTTTCCCAACTTCAGGGCGAGTTTATGTGTGGAGGCAGCCCTAAGAAGCTTACAACCCTGACTGCCTTCTTCTAACAGCGAAACATGGAGGTCGATCAGTGATAGTTTGGTCCGCCATATCATGGAAATGCCTCAGTTCAATAGTTGTCCGGCATGGTAAAATCAACAGCAAAGAATACCTGAACATTTTGGGAGATCATTTTGCTCCAATGGCTACGACTTTATTCCCTGATGATGAGTGCATCTACCAAGAGCGGGAGAAGGATTGAATGGAAGAATGATTGACAATTCTTCAGGATGAATCAGGAAGCTGTATAATTTCATTCGTATGAAAGTATTAAAGCTGTCTGCGAGGCTAAAGGAGGAACAAATCCATTTTAAATAAATTTTAAATATATATATATATATCACTGCCTCTTTCTCCCCACCCTCTTTATTTCTCCTCCTCATTTTCTCTTCTCCACTATTTTTTTCTTTTTCTTTTTTCTCTTTTATTATCAATATTTTTCCTCTATATTTTTTACTCTCGCTTTTCCTATTGTCTGAATAAATTAGATCCATTTATTATTTAAACAAAAAAAAACAAACTTTGGTGTTAAGAGATGAATCTTTGTATATTCATGAAATAAATTATAACCGAATAGATCTTTACGTATAGTCTGTACTCATTATTACATTGCTCTGTTACTTACACTGATTAATATCTTCCTTGAAATATCCGTACTATATATATATATGTATAAATAATATTAGTGGCCAATATATATATATATATATATATATATATATATATATATATATATATATATATATACATATATATATATATATAAATTCCTAAGAAGATAGAATTCAGGTAGAACTCTATGTTCAGAACATTTTCTCTCACACTTGTTTCCATCTCCCACTCGTACACTCTCACTATTTTTTTTTTAAAATTTTTTTATACCTGGAGTTATATTATCCGATCTCTTTTTGAATTTGTAGGTCTGATGAATTCGATCGTGATTACGATTCTAATGTTATAAATTATAACCATGGAATATTATTGTCTAAAGCCTTATATATATATATATATATATATATATATATATATATATATATATATATATATATATATATAAGATAAATAGACCACTTTAAGGTTCCATTATAATAATTTATTTCACCACAGCCCTTTTAGAGGACTCTGGATCATCAAATAGCACTTCTAAAAGATGAAACCAAACGGAATGAAATGGAAATTCATACTTTTAATTGATAGAGTAATTTAACGGAGTGGGTAATGAGGGGTGGTTTGAGAGACATGGTCGAGTTTAGAGAGGGTTTTTTTAATATTTCTCTCAATCATACTTAGTAATACTTAGTAATGGGGGAGGAGGAACCAGTCCTTGGCCTATTTAATCTCTAAACTCGATCACATATATGCTAGTATCCATATTAAAGCTTCAACACTCCAACTGTATATCTGTCAAAGTCAAAGATTTTATGGAATTTTAAAATTGTTTTTATGTCCACGTTTGAAAATAAATTCGTTTCTTTGATTCAATAATATATATATATATATATATATATATATATATATATATATATATATATATATAATTTTATTAACCCTATTACTTTTACGTGTTTAAACATATTTTGTCACGTTAGACGTTCATGTTATTCACTAAACATGTTGAATGTATAAACGTGCTAACATTATTTTATTTACGATTTTCATGCGATTTATGTTTCTCTTTGGAAAACAAACCCTTTTTTGTTGGTTACACGTACAGCTTGCAATTCTGTGGAACATCAAAGTCCTTCCGGTATGTTGTCAATGATTAAAATTAACGATATATTCTAAAGTTTTAAGAATATCTATGAAATCCAAGTTATTCACACTTACATTGGGGTAATGAAAGCGAGAATGTCACCTTACTAATCTAATATTTTTTCACTTTGTTCCATTTGGTCTTCAAGAGGCGCTGTCTTTTAGAATAAGTTCAATGAATCTTCGGATTTGGAGATTTTTTTTACTACCTTTTTTAAATCGTTTAAGTGCTCCAACAACGTTGAACATAATTTTCGATTTTAACCTAGCAATGTAATTTTTGTTTCTTTTTTATTTTGCTGTCAACATATTTATTCCAATTTTTGCATTCTTTCAATTCCATTCACTTGTTTGCTGGCGCAGAAAAATATATTAACTGACGCATTTCCTTCCCCTTATTAAAATAACTCAATAAATTCTTCTTGCTTTGTTCGGAAGCACCGTTTGAATTTCAAAACCAAAATGAGGTTCATACACATACTTTTCTAAGACATATGCTGGTCTGTGCATATATAATTGCTTCTTAATAATATTCGAACGAGTTGAGATTTTTATTACCAAAAGCAGAAGATTTAGTAACAGCATTAGGTGCCGAGGAAGAAAAAATAGAATGTCTAATATTATAGCACTTACATTCTTTTCTATTATTGAAATGGTTCAAAGTTGGATAGCTTATAATAGGCCTTATATCGATCTCTGTGTAAGCGCTACGGATTGTATGATAGTAAATTCAATTCAGAAAAAAAAAACAAGGTAGTCTTCTATTAAATGACTTTATATTGTAGCTTTGCATTAAATGGCTTCAAAAGCCAACGGAATGACGCAGACATTCATAAAAAAGCAGTAAATAAAATAGAAAATGTGAAGACTTATTATACAGTGGTTTAGTGATAACGTCAGTTAAAGAAACGGACACATCATCTCTACACTAATGATGGCAAGTTGTATAACGCCAGAGTAAGGTAAACTTGAAAACAATGAGATAATACGTATAAGTCTATGTATATATGAATAAATAGAAATTTTACGAACTAAATATTAAAAAATATAGCTGTAGATAACAGAACAGTTCTTAGGAGAGTTAAAACTACATTTATAAAGAGACACAAAGGACAGAAATGTGTAGATGGCCAACGTCCAGAAGAAATATGGTAAATGGAAGAAGAAGAAAAAGTTTAGCTAAAGTTTATTCTTCTCCTTCAGAAACACGTCAATGCAAACCCACATACAAAACAGAGATACATACATGGATATCCAAACCAAATATATGTTGTTTTGTTTTGAGCATTACGCCCCGAGCAAGGCGGGAGGCCACTAGTATGCAGGGGGTTGCAGAAGATTTGGAGCGAGAGCAGATAGGAGTGATAGAAGAATGGATGAGGAGAAGGATAGTGGATAGATCAAGGTAACTGGAGATGTCGATTGACATTACATTTCACTAGTTGGAGATTATAGCTCTCAGGGTAATAGTAATAGGGAAGTGTGTTCCCCAGGCGAGAGGTGCGAGGTATGAAGCTATTGGAGTAGAAGAGACGACTACATTTAAAAGTTTCAACAGTGAAAGGATGAGAACGGGGTGCCAGCCTCGTAGGGCGCTTGAATTCATGAAGTCTGGGAACCAGTGAAAGCAGCTCATCGGAGCAATTACCATGAAAGTATTTGTAAAAGAAGATAGAGATGCGACGTCGCGTCTGTGAGAGAGTGACTGTAGACGAGATGGCAGATCAGGGCCAATTAGATTATATATCCGTCTCTGGATCTTGTCAAGAACTCCGAGGTAAACAGAAGGTTCCCCAGACCATATATGGCAGCAATACTTCATGCAAGGGTGAATGGTTGATTTGTATATTTGAAGTATCGATTTCGGGGAGAAAAATTTCCTGGCGCGGCACAGAGAGCCGACTTTCCTCGCGGTGGAAGAAGCAATTGACTCAATGTATTTGTTCCATCTCAGGTCAGCAGTCAACGTGAGACCGAGCAGACGCAGAGATTTGCTCTCAAGAAGTTGACTATCAGACATTCTAATGAGGGGGGAGGATCACTGTGGTGATTAATAGAGATTAGTTTTGTTTTTGAGGCGTTAATGTTGACCAGCCAATTCTTGATCCAAATAACAACCGATTGGAGGTCCATTTCAAGACGCACGGCCAAATTAGTTTTGTCAGAGACACTAGATTTGTTTTTGAGGCAGGTTAAATTGTAGTGTCGTCCGCGTAGATGCCAACTTGGGAATCTATGGCGTCAGGAAGGTCGCTGATGAAAATAAGGAATACAGTGGGGCTAAGGTGTGTTTTTCTTAATAGAGAGAGAAAGGAAGAAATATATCATAAATTACGATTAGAATGGACTGTTTTTAATAATTTCATCCTATGCAACGTGATAATGCCACTAAGACGCAAGGGGATACTCTGAGTTAAAAAAACATGAAAAGGACTTTATTGAAGCGATATGGTAATGAAAGAACATGTTTCAGGAAGACAAATGATGGCTACTGACTGGCCATTTACATTTTTTAATATCGTAAGTGTTAGTAAATTAAGAAAACAGGGCGATTGAGCGAGAAAATAAAACTATTTTATTCGAACTTACTGTTATATCAATATACCTTTGAGCAGGAACAAGATAGAACCTAGTTACTAATATTGTACTATCTTTAAATACATCAACTTAAAGCGAACGAGATGCAAAAACGTAAAGCCTATTGGAATAATTGCAAAAAAATATTTATAGAAAAGCTACATGGAAGCTACGTCACAGCGGCGGAGAAGAGATTGTATCGAGATGTCTGGTCAAGACGGATAAAAAAGAAAACATTGTTTTTTTTTTTTCGTGAGTTTTTGAGAAACTCGCATGCATTACTGGAGTAACAGAAGAGATATGGCAGAAATATTCAATGTGCAGTGTAATGACAGATTCATAATTATGCAAGATAGACTTTGACAAGAAGAAATGACTGTTACAATACGCTGAAATAACTTACCTAGCAGTATACCTAGCAAGATTTATAAAATAAATAAACACAGAAAGAAAATTACGATTTTAAAGGAAGTAATTCTGTTGTATATTAATCGGGTGATTAAATCAGTTTCTTTTAAAGGAGATAAAGCTGGTCTATATGAATATATCAACATTGCTTATCAGTGTTGAAAGGTTATGGGTTGAAAGGTTATGGGTTGAAAGCTTATGGGTTGAAAGGTTATGGGTTGAAAGGTTATGGCTTACTCAAATGGTAAAAATGCTCTAAATTTTCTATCATCTGTCCTAAAGTTATTTCTCATTAAATGCCGGATAATTATAGAAACATGCCAAGATATATTCAAATTGTCAGTAAACTCACTAATATTTTTCTTTTTTTTTTTTTTTTTCTTCATCTTCTTCGTCTTTACATACATACATACATATATATATATATATATATATATATATATATATATATATATATTATGAATTAATTGATTTAAAATATGTTTTTGTCGCTACACAGTTCCAACCATGTTTCAAAAATAGAAGCTAAAAACTTTGTAAAATAAAAATATCTATAAGAACACCGGATTTTATATCTTACTGTTCTTTTCTTTATATATATATATATATATATATATATATATATATATATATATATACAGGATGGAACACAATAATTAACCTCACCACAAAATCTTTAATGGCTAAAAAATAGCACTAAACAAATTCTATTACTTTAACCAGATTTTCTCATAAGTCGTTTGGTCATCTTGGCATAATTTTTCGTAAGAATCACTGAAAACCCTGCTTAAATACACACAACACACACACACGTACACACATATATACATATATATATATATATATATATATATATATATATATATATATATATATATATATATATATATATGTTTGATGGAGGCTTACATCAAATGCATTGAGGAAGTAATGCTGCCCTGGGCCAAGAGAGTGGCGACTGGAGAACGTAGCAGGGGAACCTAGCCATAGTTGTCAGATGTTACTGTGACCACATCACCCCTTGTAACACCAAAGATGATTTAAAGGCAAGGATTATGTCAGCATTCACCACCTTAAACAACGAGACCGTCCAGAAGAGTTCAAAAGATTCCGATGTTATCTGGAGGCTGTGGTTTAACCCAGTAGCGATTTATTGAAAATATTTACTCTTTACTATAAGAGATTATTGTGTAATTTTGGTAGAGTTAGTTGGTTAGTTTTTGCGTCATTGAGATGACAATTTTTCCATATATATATATATATATATATATATATATATATATATATATATATATATATATATATAAGTGTGAGTCTGTGTGTGCGTGCAGGTGTGTATGTGTGTCTGTCTTTTCGAGTGGGCTGGTACAATCGTATGCGCATCAGTGCAAGTAAATGTGTTAGTATGTACAGTTATTGATAAATGGAAATATTGTAACGTAATGACATTCGTACAGACAGGAATAAATCTGGGGAATATAGTTAATCACATTTTGGCACATCATACCATTAATATTTCATCACATGCTCTAGAATCAATGTATTAATGTGTTTTGCCTTAGTTAATCAGCAGATCGTCGCTATTTGCAGTCAGTAACGAGATGTTCTCTAAATTAATTTTGTCACGTGCTCTCCCCCCTTGAGCATCAGTTGGTCGCTTCATAAGTCCTGTACATATTTGATCTAAAACTGCCACGACGAATTCCTTGGGATCCTGATTAAAAGCGTCTATTTCCATATATTTAAAATCAACATTCATTATTAGTTCATCGCATTTATTGGATTTGCGCATGAATTCGATAGACTTCCTTTATCAGCCATTTTGTGATATTCACTTATGTACAAATTAAATGCAAAATATTCGCTTATATCTATCACTTGACTTGAAATAAGGTAGTAAGAGTAATATTTAATGTGGGCATATATATATATCAATATATATATATATATATATATATATATATAAACGTTGCAGAAGAAATTAGAAATTCACCATATAGTAATTGTATTTTTCTATACATACGGTATACACACACATATGTATATATATATATATATATATATATATATATGTATGTGTGTTTGTGTGTGTGTGTGTGCGTGTGTGTATATATATTATTTCTATCCTATCATATATATGTAGAGTTATATTATAGAATAAAGAACAAATAGGAAACGTTTCTAAATATAATCATATTTCACTTTTATTATAGCTTCCTCAGAAAATGATATATCGAAAATGAAAGCAATTTTCTTTTTTATTTGTGTCGTTTGTTTTCATTGGTAAACAGACTTCACGGGCATTTGACTTGCAATGTATTGTTAATATAATATTTATATAATATCCACAGATACTGTCAATTTTTATTTGATGTTTTATATAATCGGCAACTTCAGCAAATTTCATTGGTATTTATTTAATTTTTACTGAGTACTTTCGAATGATGCTACCTTCGTTTAAAGTTATTATTTTTGTGTGCACGTTTATGTAACGGTTTTAACTTAATTCCGACGTTCCTGATTCTGATGGAACCAATTACATTTCACTCAAGGTAATGTCATTTTAACGGTCAAACTTGATTTCTATGTGTATTTTATTTTTTTATACATACTTCAATATAGAATCCCTTTTGGAGACTAATTTTAGTAGATAACAATGAATATTATATAGAGCTCAATGAAAAGGATGTCTCAATAGTCGTTTTAAGGGAAAAGGGAAGCAGACACCATTTAATAAGGTATCTTTCTCAATATGGGAATGTATATGGAAGAGTCTAAATGAAAAAAATAATGCATATAATAATTGCGTTTCACTGATTAAATGACATCATTAAAATGATGGAACGCCAAAATCAAGTGTGACGTCGTCCCCTGGACGCAGCGCCAACTGTGACGTCCTATCCTGGTCTACCACGGCACCAACTGTGACGTCCTCGCCGCGGCGCCAGCTGTTCGCTCCTCGCTGCTCGGTTCTGGTGTCGCCGCTCCAAACGTGACGTCCGCCTGTCGCGTCAGCCGTGTTGTCTCGTCATGTGACGACCAACTGGCTTGGTATCGGTCGCGGCACCCAAATGTGACGTTCTAACCTTTTGGAGATACGGGTGGGAATCTGGTTAGATTTGATATCAGCCTCGTCGTTCCCAACTCGCTTCCAACGCCTGGTTACCAAGGTAACTGTATTGATATCCAGTCTGCCTACCCATGTTGTGAATTGATCTTAGACAGACGAGATCAAACAGTGGTTGGGGCCGTAATGCAAATAGAGTTCAACGGGGGTGACACCACACAAATATGCATAAAAGAAAATAAAATGAAAACTGAAAAGTTCGAGATATCAAAGAAAAAGATAACAAACTTTTTGTCTAGTTGTTCGATACATAGGACTGCATCTATCTCCCGACCCGTTCTATGGATTGTGACACGTTGTTTTCCGTTAGGCGAGTTTTAACGCTTCAAGTTGTTTGCTCTTTAAGAAATTTGTTTTTCGGTGTGTCTTCGGACGAAAGTAAAAAAAAAACTTATTTTGGTGGTCTGGATCTAAGTCGCTCTTCTAATTAATTGTTCTAGGATTGAAGAGGAGTCCGGAATTTGCGTGAATCTTGGTCAGCTATCTGCCAGGCGGAAGTCTCTCAAACCGGACTGGAACTCAACTCAACTGCAACTCAACTGTAACTCTTCTCGAACTCGAACTTAACTGATTTCTGCTCGCTGCGGCTTCGCTTATATGGACACCGACCAAAACCGGGGTGGGTTTGTCGGCGTCGGGGGTTCCTCGATAATTTTAATTACATATCCACCTCTCTGGTTAGAAATTTCCACTTTTTTCCATTTTTGGGGCCTTTTCTTACTCCCACCTTCTCACCATACTTCAGAGGGGCGTGAGCTGCCCTCCCCACTTCTTCGTAGCAGCTTCTCATACCTATCCTCTGGATGGGCGGCGACAGCTTCTTTCGTGCGTCACGTGATCACCACTCGACCAATGATGTTTTAGTCGGGCGTGGACGAATTCGCGGGTTTGTTTCAGGAAAAAAAAATATCTTGCTTAACTAAAAAAAAAAAAATTATCTTTTCTTTTCCTTTTCTTCCTCTTAATCGCAGTTATCATTTTCTCTAGCCGCAAACAGGACAAGACGGTGGTCATAACTCTTGTTCTACACCTGGGCTTCGTCAGTACTTGTCGCTAATTATCAGAATGGGTGGCTTTTTAACACGGCCAAACGTCGCCCCGAAAAGAACATTTCTAAGTTCTCATTCATTTCCTTTCGGTACACATTTCTGATAACATAATTTTATTATCGCAGGCTAAAGATGTTCCGTCGAAATAAATCGGTCAGTGGACACATCGTGTGTGGCTTTTAATTTTTCATATCTATCCAAAGCCCTTTGGTCCACCTGTTTTCCGTCACTTATCGAAATAACATTTTCATTTGGATTTTTCTTTGGCCAGTCGGCCAGTAGTTTGTTTACGTATTCCAGATAACACAGCCGTCGTCAAAACACACCCGATTCCTTTATCCACTCAGAATTTCCCTGTCATTGTAATGACACTCTTTCGCCATTTGTTACTTATCAAAATATCCTTTAACCATTGTCTCTTAGCCGTGGTGTTCTGCTTATCATCCACGTTTTGGGTCTCGCCTTTTTTTTCTTCTTTTCTTTCTTTTCTTTTTCTGCCTCGGTAAATGGTGCCACACAAGTAAATACAACTACTTTCCCATTTTTAGTCCATCAATGCTTAAATCTGTGGGAGAATTTAAGGGCAGAATAAACAGTCAACCGCCACCCAGTATGATCTCTTTCCAGCATTGTAATATCCATCCACTCTTTAATTGTTTGACCAGTTGTTGCGTTGCCATCCAGGCTTGCGTCCGGATACAGCAGTACTCTGCTTGATGGTCTTGTAGAGACTGTTATGACGTATGACGTTACCAAGCCTGATCATCTTGCAATAGGGGCAAACAATGTTGGTCCACTAGACATTTGATCTTTCTCTAAGCATAGCAATTGGTTTGTGAACTTAGTTATAGATTCGAAGGAGCTTTCTCAAACGTTAGTTCTTCTTTCCGTCTCAAAAAGGAATGTCCATTTCTTACACCCGCAATCATTGTTCTGGTTGCGACGACGATCCTTGGGCAGGTTTTGCGTTACACATACTTACTTTTCTCAGAGTATTTCACATGTATCATGAAGCACTTACTGTGGTTCGCTCTCCATGGTGAAGCCGGTAGTAGTGTTGCGTGTCCTATTCATAATTTCTTTGGATTTCTGTCGAGTTTGGTTCCATATGAATCGAGTTTGTTATTCAGACATTACAGTTCAATGTCAGTGTATGCAATGAAGTTAATATTGTGTGCCAAACGCAAATCTCATACAGGATTACCATCGAAAGAGATATAATTTCCCTGATTCTGTTGGCTTAGATAAATATACATTAATCACAAGCCTTGAAAACAAATGTAACATCATTCGAAAGTACTGTTTCGGAACGCTATCTTTATATTATATAAATAATCGAGACAACGGTTGGAAAGTATATTTTCCACTCAAATTTAAGCAGATACAAAGTGTTACTGGGTATGAAAGAATTACAAAACATAAAGAATTAGGAAGGATTGAAAAACAGCAGAGTCATTAAAAAGACCGTAACAAAGATTGACATTGCATGTGCATTTTTCAAGATCCAATTTAACTGAAAAGTATAGAGCCGTAAGAGAGATAGACTAACGAGATGTGTGGAAAAAGAAACTGTTAGTATTATACTTACGGTTGACTCTAGACAATCCAGCTGCAAATTTATGAGATCTCGTTGCAAATCTCGTAGCGCGTCTTACTTCATAACTTCTAGGTACCATAGCGAAGAAGTTACCCGTTACCATGGAAGTATTTATAGAAAACGCACAGTGTATAAAAAGACTGATGCTGAGACTCCAGGTCAGGACCAGCATTATTGCTTATTCGGATTATATCCATTATCTAATATTAAGAACACAATATTTGTCAGCAATAGAAAAAAAGGACAAATGGATTATCACTAACTGCTGTCAATGGCATTATAAACTAGCCTCAGCGTGGTTGGGGCTAGAACGCAATATAGCAGACCCTAGGTTTACGTGTTATTAAATTAGGAACACGTGTGTTAATTCCTGTTAGAAGGAGGTCCAGTACAATAACATGGCGGACTCAGAGAATGCATCCACGATGAAAATGTGTAAGGAGAACCAACAGGACCAAATATATATATATATATATATATATATATATATATATATATATATATATATATATATATATATATATATATATATATATATATATATATATATTTAAACAACACGATTTACGATGGAAATAGGTATTAACATTTGTTTTTGTGTGTGAACGTAAAGGGTTTGTATTTTGGTGAATGTTCGTGAATAAATCTATAATGTTCATTCCGTCTCCCACAAATGGGAAGGCACAATCTTCTGCGAAAGGTGTGTTCCATGAAAATGAAAAAAAAAGAACGAAGCAAGATATCGCCCAGTATTTATACTGTATGGAGAGTGTCCCCTAGTGAAGAATTTGGACAATTAACGAGGAGTTAACTCCGACAGTAATGTGGAGCCATCGTTTTCCACTGGAAATACATGCGGGGACACCAACCCATGTGCTAGATTGCGCTATAAATATCATGATATTATTCGACTGTTGATCAGAGATGCCGCTCTCAGCGCCACCAAAATTTTTGGTTACATTATTATCAGTCATATACAGAAGCCAGAGAATTTCCAACTGGTTACATTTATAACAAAAGGTCAGAGTTACTGATTAGTCAGTCACTAAAACGTGAAGACAGTTAAATAATTATAACCTTAGAAACAAGAGAATATCCTCTATTTACATTCAATAAACTTGTAGACTATCTACTCTTATTAATTTGATCACAGCACAGGAGTCCGGGCGTTTACATCGAGGCACCATGTCTGTGTGTTTGCCGAATAAAGTGGTAGACACTATCCAGGCCAAGTAGGAAATACAGAGAGATAGTATCACTGAAAATGAGACTATATTTCTGAGATGAGGTATTATGTACATTATTCGCACTATTGTCCCCATCTTTGTCGCCATATTTATTACAACGTTTCCCTAATGACACATGGCAGAGTGGATAAAGTCGTTGGTTAGATCCAGTGAGAGGACCCAAAGAGTATGAGTTCAATACCCGGTTAAGGCAGTGGAGAACTTTCAGAGGGAAATTAACAGGAGATAACCTGTAACTGACATCCATTAAACCTGGCACGTGGAACTAGAACAGTCTACCCCAGTGAGCGAAATAAAGGGTTCAGTTCGACATTTCAACTAACTGAAGAAGGCCGGAGCGTACAACGGCCGAAACGTTGTAATAAATATGGCGACAAAGATGAGGACAATAGTCCGAATAATGTAAATAATGCACACAAAATGAATTGCGACTAAGTATCGGGTGATCGTGGCATGTCTTTTTTCGCCCACAACCTCAATTACTGGGATAACATTCGGATTCGTGTAGTTAGGGGGCGAAATAGACAATTCAAACGTATCGACAAACTTCTAAGTTGCCAATGATTTTTACTACTTACATTTTACTATTTTCTCTTCACTTGCAAGAGGAATGCTTTAATTTCGTATCATCTTCCCTGATGTACTAACTCTAGGTCTATACCTCAAGGTCGAATATCAACAAATTTATAATAAGTCAACTGAAGTAGTCCATTCATTAACTACAGGTACTGAACAGGGAAGAATCAATATGGTGAGTAATAGATACAGAATATTTACAGGTCCGTGTGTGTGTGAGTGTGTGTTTGTGTGTGTGTGTGTGAGAGAGAGACTGGAGAAAGTAGAAAAACTAATCAATATTTTAACAGATTAATTAGTAAAACATTTAATGTATGTAATATTAACATGGACGACATTAAACACTGACCTACAGAAACATATAGATTTGGGGCTGTTGTTGTAACCTAATACGAGCGAAGTTTATTCTGTCACAAGAGTTGGTATAATATATTTTAGTCACTATTTTATCCGATTTGTTGGTCAAAGGGAATAACCAGTAAGAAAGTGACATTCGGTGAATGCAAACATCTGGGGATGAACATATATATATATATATATATATATATATATATATATATATATATATATATATATATATATATATATATATTTTGCATTATTCAAAGTACAGTATAAATTGAGAATTGTCTTTTTTTGAACAAAACGGAATAATAATAATAATAATAATAATAATAATAATAATAAAGCAATAACATGTCTCTCCACCACGTATAAGTTGCTCACGTCTGTACTGACAAACCGAGCTTACTCATTTTTTCGAAGAAACAACATTCTTCCACTGGAATAAAAGGAATGCAGCAGAGGTTTATATGGATGCATAAATCAACTACTGATAAACAAAATGAACCTGGAAAATTGCAGGAGACGATGTAGAAATGTTAGCGCAGCAAGGATTGATTATCGCGAAGCCTTTGATAATGTGCCACACTCTTGGATTGTTAATGTACAAAGTTTCTCCTGTGGTAGTAAATGTCCTTAAACACAGCATGGGAATGTGGAATTCCACACTATACCTAAATTACACCCGATGCACCATTTGAACATCCGACGCGAAATCTTTCAAGGAGACTCCCTCTCACCCCTTCTGTTCTGTTTCTCGTTAATCCCACTTACGCATGAACTAAACAACAGTAGCTATTGTTACACACTAGACAAAAAATATTCAGTCACATACCCTATATGGATGGTCTCAATATTTTTGACAAAAACGTCGATGAGGTGAAGGGCCTCCTCGATAGTGTACAATGCTTTAGTGACTACATACGTACGGACTTCTTGGCTGTCACTATGGTGCAATACAACTTTAACATAAATTTGACCAGAGCTGACATTAAACGAATGAACGCCAAAACGAAAAAGCTTCTCACTTGCTACCGCATACATCATCTCAATGCTAATGTTGCTCGTCTGTATGTGCCCTGATCCGAAGAAGGCAGAAGATTAGTTCAACTAGAACTGTCCTAAAAGAACTACAAAAATTTGTCTTCAAAGATACATCGAAACTAAACATGACTGGATGATGATATATGTCAAAGAACATAAAAGTTGTATGCGCCTTTATTCCGTAATAAACGAAGCCAACAATTTAAAAATGGAGTTTCAAATGGATGCAGAAATACAAGTAAAGCACAATACATTGATTGAGGCTGCAAAATACGTGAAAAAGAAAGCAAAAACTAATGCAAACAATCTGATACAGAAACAATGGCAAGATAAACCGCTTCCTGGCCAATACTCTGTAAGTACCAAACAAGCTGATGTAGGCGTGCCTCGTACCTATCAGTGGCTACGTAGTTCAGGGTTAAAAGCAGAGGATTAGTTTGACTAGAACTGTCTTAAATCTCCAACAATTGACCTTCAATTATATCTGGTAATTACAGAAAACGGAATGATGATAGACGTCAAGGAACATGAAAGTAGTAAGCAAAATTATTCAGTAATAAAAGAAACCCAGCATTTTCAAATTTAGAATTTCAAATGGGTGAACAAATGCAAATAAAGCTCAATACTCCAAATGCAACTGCAAAATATTTAAAAAGGAAAGCAAAGGCAAATGCCAGGTATATGAACGGTGGCAAGATAAAACGATTCACCTCCAATAGTCTGTCCATACCAAAGAAGCTGATGTAGACAAACCCAATATCCATCAGTGGCTAAGTTATGCATGTTTAAAAGCTGAAACAGTTTATTTCTTGCTGCACAGAGCTAATGCATGCTAACTAGAAATTATCAAGCACAATCAATTAAAAATTGTGTTGGTTGAAAATGCTTACTCCGTGATAAATATCCAGAAACAATTGATCATTTTGTGTCAAATTGCACGGTATTGGCACACACTGAATATGAAATCCGCCATGACAGAGTGTGCAAATTTCTACACTATAAAATCTGCAAATTTTATGGAAAGGGAAGTGTAATAAATTGGTATGAATACCATCCAAAACCGGTTTTAAGGGATTTCCCGATACACAAATATAACAATCAAAGCTATCAGCTCAGACATTGATTAAAGACCGCAAGGACACACAGTGCCTCCTTATTGATATCGCATTCCTTGCAGAATGCAATATATCTTTGAACATCGTCAAAAACCTATAAAAATAAGAGGATCTTGAAAACGAAATCAGAAAAATGTGGCACATGGAAAACATCAACATTTCCTGTTGTAGCTGGAGACCTCGGATTGGTAGGAAATTATATCAGTAAACTAATTCAAGAGATTCCTGGAAGTTCACTGCCTTAAAGAAATACCATAAAATTATTCTAATGAGTTCAATCCACACCTTACGAAGGCTTTATCTATCTATCTATATATATATATATATATATATATATATATATATATATATATGTGTGTGTGTGTGTGTGTGTGTGTGTGTGTGTGTGTTTAATTAAAAATGGAAAAGCCCTGATGCCATTTCTAGCTTTAGGTCTCTGCGCAAGACACGGAAAGAAATGTGTCCACACAAGAAATCAAAAGAAATAAAATAATAATAATAATAATAATAATAATAATAATAATAATAAGTGAATCAGTGACAATGTTAAGCAATATTTTGACAGTATGTCTGTCTTCTTCTAATTATATATATATTTGTTTTTATGTTCAATATAGAAATAAGAATAATTCTACAATTATAAGTATTTGAACAAATGTTGCTTGTTTTATAAAAGACCAAATGGGAGTACTGATAGTGAATAAAAATGAATGAAATTCTGCTATCGTGAAGTCATGCAACTGAACCATAATATGATGTTGTTCTTAGAATTGTCCGTTAGTTGATTAGACAATAAGAGGAATTAATCAAACAGCTTAGTATAAATCTTATGGAACTCTCCTGCCATTCTGTTCATTCGCCCGTATTGTATCTAGAGCCGTCGGATTGATTGAAAATGATTCAAATAGAATAATTAGAAGGAATCCTTGTAGCCAATTTCTTAAAGAAATACAAAAAAATGTTTTCACGAGTACAGCCCGCAACACACAAAGGACATTATCTATGTAAAATATGTGTGTGTGCGTGTGTTTTTTTCAGAATTGTTCAGTCGAAAATATCTTTAGATCAAGTCAATGTATTACTTCAACCAACGCTTTTACCCTCTGCCCGAGTGTCACTAAAAGGAGAATGCAACGGACAATCGTTTTCAGCCAATTTCTTACACATTTCAATGGGTTCGTTGTTAGTATATTTTCTGTTTTTATATTCTAAGCAGAGTGACATAGAGTTAATATTAATTATTAATTGTATAACAGTATATTCCATATTTGTGTGTCCAAATACCCACCGAATAGTGATTTCGATCGTCACTGAGTGCCCGTAACCACGGTCTTAGAAAAGTACCATCTATTTTTTCTTGACTAATCATTGTTGATAGCATGTTACTTAGCACCAGAAAAGAGCACTAGGAGAATTTTATTAATGTCTTTGCGGAGAGCGTTTTTATGAAGGGAGCATAAAAACAAAGCTACTAATATCTATTGCATATATACTAGTGTTTACCATTCATGTACATGCATTCATAAATAGATTGGCGTGCAAAGATTAGAGGAGAACTACATGAACTAATTATACACCTTTATTTTGTTAATATTCTTTACATGAACGATTTTATCACTAGTGTTTGCGGTCCTTCATGGAAGTTGTTTTCAAGAATAATGTCGTTTGATTTTGCCCGATATCTAGCATGTCTGCCATTCTTTTTTCAGGGCATTGTCATTTTTCGATATCGCCCCTACATCCCAAGTGACTAATTCTGTTGATTAAGGCGGAAGTTGAATAATTGTAATATTGTTTTTAGCAAGGTAATTACGAACAATCTCACAATACAAGAGCAGGATAATTGTCATTCTGGCGGTTCCATTTATCAGCTATAAGTTCATGACTTTTCACGCGAACACATTTCTATATTCCAGTACAGTATTTTCCCTATCTTTAAGTCGATTATAATTTCTCTTGAACTTCTATAGATCTTCACAATAAACATTATTTTAATTATCTACTGCAGATCCCTCATGCACATTATCTGCCTACTGTATAATATAAACACGTTTAACTTCCACTAATGCTCCGAACCGAATAAACCTTCCATCATCTCTTTGAATAGTTCCATACCTACTTGTTTATAAGTATTTTCTGATTCATTGCTCGTGTCACAAACTAGAGTAATTCCTGGAATGAGATCTCCAAACTTCGTATAAATACACCTATACCCGCGCATATAAATGCCAGATGTTCTTTTTTTTTCTTATCAAGTAACACTATTTTAAATATCCTAAAAATACGTATTTATAATCACATTACTAAATTATATAATTATTATCGCTATTAATAAATCTTTATAATAATTTAGTTTAAAATATATATCGAATAAGAACAATGTCCAACAAAGCACCCATTTTCAACGGCGTCACTACTGTATGACGTTTATGTGCGTATACAAGATACACTTTGATTATGAGTATAGTTCTAAACATTCCATCGGCGGTTATTCTCTGAATTACTTTCATTCTCGTTTACTTAATAAAACACTCAAAATACAGCGGTCAGATATTCCCCAAATAAAGTAAAGTTCAATTTCCATTATAAAATTAAAGTCAAAAGACTTTCTACTGTATTTTCTCTATAAATTTCCATTTAAGAAAATATTATCTACAAGCAAACCTTGGGAATTAGCGCAAGAAGAAAATAGATGTGGTTTTGGCGCTCAGATAATTGTTCCGTACACGCAGGCGTAAAACCAATTTCCTGATACGCTTCAAGGCGAAATCGTACGCATGCCTGGGTTAATTCAAGGCTTAATATTTGGCTGAGTATCCGGACACCTTCGAAATATAAAAAAAAACATTTTTCTGCATAAAGTTATGTTCGTTTGGTAAAACCCAATATTAACTGAATGTCGCCTAAAACCTAACGAAACACACTTTCACCATTTATCTTTTCATGAATTCATTTCAATAGATTCCCGTCTCTACAATGTCACAAATTTTGAAATAAACTATATGTAAGTATTTTTCTCGCACTTAATTAAACAATTCTTGGCAGAAACTTAATCCACTGATATTTATTTTTTTTATTTTCGAACTATTTTAAGACAATACAAGTTACGTGGGCACATATAGTTTTAATAAAGTTCATTCAAAAGAGAGGCTTATTGGATGAGAAAGGAGGTGGTAGGACGTTTATATGGATGAGAAAGTTATATAACAACGGACCATTGACTCGAATCTATTAAGATTGTAGTGTTCGGGAAATGATTCACACGCGAGTTTATCTAAAAGAAAAAGAAGTTCTTGTTAAAAACCTGTGTGAGCAGAACTTCCTTCTTGCAGTCCGAATACTGTTAAGATGTGTGTAATTCGACGTCATCTATAGTGACAAATCAAGATATAAATATCTTAACAACAGAAAGAATATAGTGAGCTTCATGGAAATAGCATTAGTGCAGATATATTCTTATTATGTTATATATATTGGTAAGATGCAACATATTTGAAAATAAAAAATTCTCTAGAAGAACGCATGAAATGTGAGGACTGGGCAAGTCCGACACGAGTATGTCAGCAATACACCATATTTGGTCTGACTTGAGTTGTAAATTAAACAATAACAGCATGGAGGGTAAGATAGTTTGACGTTTCATCTATCATCTTTAGGAATGGATCTAATATAGTATTACCACATGAAATCTAGAGAGAAATTGAAATACAATTGACATTGTGCCACTTTGAGAGTGCAAATTTTCTACTTGATTCGAGAAAACTGATGATATGGTCGGTGATGTTCAAACGACAATAGCCAGATTTTGGTGCATTGAATGTTACAAGCTAATATTTTTTCCATTTAGCTGTTAAGACTATGTTAGAGAAGAAATCAACTGCAAGTCTTTGAACATATTGATTGTTGTAGGGGCTTATAAGTTTAAAACAGAACTAAGAATGAACCTAGACATATTCTTAATAATAAAAAACAGAATGATTTTAGGTTCTATGAGATAACCTTATGCAGCGTATATATTTACCTCATAGGCTTTCAAATATTGACCATTCAAAACAACATTTAAGCATCTACTCGAGAGAAAGAGTTGATGCTTGTTTAATAGCTTCACATCTATGCCACACCTCGTCAAAAGACATTGAAAACTACTCTACTTTGGGTAGCATTTCTATTTCAGGCTGCGGTTAAACAACTTTATGTTTTTTTTTTAGTATAACAACATGAATTTTAACCGGACCAATAGACTTCGTAATTTCAATGTTATTGATGAGTCGGGAAACCACACAAGTCGAAATTATGAGGTCAAAAACCTTCGGAGGATGGAAGTCAGTAAGTGATATCGCTGGTAGCCTAGTGTATGCTAAAATGTGCACCAACATATGGGGTATTGGGCATACTATAGATTCCGTAGGAAGCCGATTTTCACAGGTTAAAGTTGCTAGAATTACCATCTCCCAGCATCGATTTTGAATTCAGAGTTGTCCTTCTTGACCGGTTAGCAACAACATCTAGAGGCTATCATGAAACGTTTGGGTAGAGAAGAGATGCCGTCATATATTTTTGAAGGCGATTTGTGCGAAAGCGAACGAAAACCTTCGACAGGAATTTAAATAACCCTATTCTCCTCTCTGATAACTACTGCGCTGCATACATACATATCAAATATATTCAGCAGAATTATAAAAAAAATGTTTTTCTTATTTACTTATGGAACATGATAACAGCTATATCAGGCTGAAACACTGGTTTTCGTACGATGTTCAGCAACGTCGAAACTGATGAGTACATAAATGAGTGATCGCTTGGAAATAACACTGGCTGTAATCTTGGATATGTGACTGACAATGATTAACGCCTCTGGAATATAGAATATGACAACCGCATTCCGATTCCAGTCATGTTTGTTATATAGACTTCCACGCAAACACCTTTGGTAAACGTGTGAATACACATAGTATTCGGCTAGCTATGTGTTAGTTTTTCGAGCTTGTATCAGCAACAATCATTATTATCCCCCAAAATTATTACAGCCTAAGAAAATACTTCTGGCTTTAAACAACCTGCAAATGTAAGAATTACAATTAATCAATCAATAGAACTTATTATTCGAATTAATATTTTTACCAGAATTTAGACTTATAACTAAACATATTTCTTATTAATTTCACGGTTTTTGTTTTTGTCTGTTAATAATTTTACTCTAAGCAAAGCAATATAGCCAGTAAGAGGCAATGGGTTAGTGAGTTTTAACTCATCTGAGAAAATAAACACTATTAGAAAGAATAAAAGAAGAGCAACAAAAAGTCAAACTATAACGATTGGCATGAGGTTTAAATTATTGACGATGAAAGTTGACTCGGAAGCAAGAAACGGGAAAAAGAGATCCATTAGCGAGAAGTGCTAGAAAAGAAACTAGTTGCATATTGCAGTTACATTTAGAAATTTTCATTGTAAAATAATGACAGATTGCAGTGAATCTAGTACGGCGTTTAATTTCATAAAGACTAGGTACAATACAAGAAAGTTCATCGGAACACGAACCATGAAAACATATATAGAAAAGGTTTCTTTAGGTTTATCACCTTTTTGTAGGTTATTTAAAATTTTTGTTACCTTGATTATCAAAACTTCTCAGGATCTATAAAAATAGAAGAGTAATGAGAAAAACAGTAGAGAGCAATTGGCATTGAATTTAATTTATTGCAGATTAAAGTTGACCGGAAGGCTTGGAGAGGGAATGGATTTCCACAACTGAGAAGTTCGAAGAGAAAACTTCTAGCATAAATCTAACGGGACGAGAATGATATATTCATACCTTTTACAAGGAAATTATCACGTTAGTGAATGTATTTAACTCGTCGAGAATTCGAAATCGGCTCTCCGATTCTTCATGCCGCTATTACTCCACCGTGTGTGTGTGTGTGTGTGTGTGTGTGTGTGTGTGTGTGTGTGTGTGTGTGTGTGTGTGTGTGTGTGTGTGTGTGTGTATATATTACTATAACGCAAATACTTTACACTCTTATTTTGTGACGTGCCCTTCCCTGGACGTATATCCTATCATTGATCTTTAAATATTTGGCAAAAGAGTTTGTGTTTCCTGCAGTCTTATGTTTTGAGGAATGTTGCAATAAATTAGCCGTCAGTATTTTTTTACTTAGCTGATGGTTATTGAACTGTTTATTGTAGTTGTAACAGCCGAATTAGATATATTTATACTACAGAAGCTTACCTTGGTAGCTTTTTCATAAACATTACTAAAGGAATTTAGTCTAAGATATTAAACAATTGAGAACACAACCCATGATAATTATCGAAGATAACCAGTTGAATAAAATCCCAGTACATGTTTCTTACTTCGTTGTATAGAAAAACATATCTGAAATCCTTCCAGAAAAAGTTATCTGTTATTCAAAAAATAAATGTTTGGCACTTGCGGCACCTGAATGAATCAGAAAAATATATAATAAATTTAGTTTATTTCCTTCGATGGACTAAACATAAAACGCATTAAGCAAAAATGAATGCATATATTCAAGCACAAAGTGTTTCTGGGAAGCGATAAACGTATCATCATGTAGCGAATGATAAGTAAATATACGATTTCCATGTATTGCTAACTTCATTTCCTAATTATTTGTTTTACTAAATAATGCATACAAATCTATTTCCTGTATTCTGTTATCTTTTAGGCCATTTTTTAAATTTTATTCACAAATGGCTTTTTTATATACACCTGGAAAAAATTCTCCTAGAAACTTCAATATTAAAGAGAATTGATTTTTTTCTTCAATGCTCAGATTCTAACGATAGGAATAACGATTTTCTTGAAGTGAGATTTTTGGTGAACATGTTGAATTTATACATCCTGATCAAAATCTAACAAAATGTTCATCAAAAAATAATGTTAAGCTATATTCTGTTGAAATATGGTGCAGTTCCTTTAAATAAAACGTCGATTTTTTCACTCTAAATGGAAATATACACTTACAACAACTATTTCTGTAAATATTAAGACGTTTTTGGATATATTAAATCTTTACTGATAAAAGTCCTACAAATTATCCTATAACTGTGAAAAGGTGAAATAAAACCTTTCCCACATAAACTTGCCTGTAAGTAAATATAACGGACTCTAGTGAAATTGAATCTCGGCTCACCCATTCCTAATTCTATTACACATCCAATCTTACAGCACCTGTTATTCTCAAGCGGTTATCAATCAAGGTACGGACCAGTATCGATTTTGATGAACTTCGTGGACCCGGTTTTTACACTTGATATAACAGTAAACCGATGAAAAAACATTTTTTTTTATCATTATTTCAGATAGCATCAGTAACCATCGATGCCTGGATCAGTGCACACTGTGCGTTTTCTGTTGAAACTTCTGTTTAATCTGTAATTGCAAAAGAGATAGTTATCGTGCTCATTTAATGCTACGTCAGAATAATTATGTCTCTAGACGGCCATACGGACGGATTACAGAAAAAAAAGAAATAGTCTGCAAAAATGTAAGGCGAATAGAGACCACCATTTTCAAGGCCTTCTTTTTTAAGAGCAAATGGATAAAAACTCTATCCCTTTGTTTACAAAAAAGTGAAATGTTGTTTAATGACAGTTTCTTTGTCTTATTGTCAAATTTTAAAATCTTGAAGTGAATAATTATTTGTTTTTTGACGTACCCGCGTTTAACCATGCCAAGACAATGCTAAGTGACCTATTTAAAAATGAAAACGAGATTTGGTGAAATGTAAATTTTCAATATTTTATCTATCGACAAGATATGTTCTTTGAGACAAATTAAAACATTATTTACATTATTCGGATTATTGGCCCATTCTTTGTCGCCATATTTATTACAACGTTTCGGCCGCTCTACACTCCGGCCTTCTTAAGGAAGTTGGAATGTCAAACTGAACCAGTTATTTCGCTCACTGAAGTAGATATAAAGGGTTCAGTTCGATATTTCAACCACATGAAGAAAGCCGAAGCGTACAACGGCCGAAACGTTGTAATAAATATGGCGACAAAGATGAGGACAAGAGTCCGAATAATGTAAAAAATGTATATAATAACGCATCTCAGAAATATGGACAGAAATTGAAACTTAATTGATCAATTAAACTGCATAAATTTCGCCGCAAAAATAACTTCATTGTATATACAGCAAAAGATAAAATATTAAAATTAAATATACAATGATTAACGTGAGAGCTTATTGATTATAACAGCCATGTTTCCAAAAATGTCAAGAGTAGAAATTATACTCATTTTAGAACTGCTCATGAATTTCAAATTAAGCAATCATTTTTCGCCTGAAAGTAAAAGATTATTGATAACTTACTGGAACTGGGAGATTGTCAAGAGCATTTCAGAATCGTGAAATCTGTTTAGTTTAGACCATGATACAATCGTCTACAGTATTGTTATTAAAATTAAGACTTCTTTTTATATTTAAGCAGAATATTACTTCACTTATATAAGCATATTTGTATGTGTTTAATTATAAATTCTCGTCTGCTTAGCTGTGAATAATTGAGAGATCCTTTAATTTGCAGCTTCGAGAGTTTGACTGGGAGAAGGAAATAATGTAATCAATTATTCTTTAATTATGTTTTACGAAATTTAATTTCGCGGTTACTTAACATAGGTTTTTAGCATAAATAAATTTTTAGCAGGCAAACCGAAAAAAAAAATGAAATATGAATATATATATATATATATATATATATATATATATATATATATATATATATATATATATATATATATATATATATATATGTATTTGAATAGATTCTTACAGGTACAAAATTTTATTATGGCAAGGAATAAGCGGAATGTAAAGGACATAATTATGAAAACTAAGAATTAAAACAAACAACCGGTTTCGTCCCAGTACTCCTCAAGTTTGATACACTGGGATTATTTAATCATAAACTCAAAAACAAAAAAACATTCAATGAGGGAGAAATGGAAAAAAAATATATATGATAGAAAGAACTAGAGCCCAATCACATTCAAGCGCAACAAGCAATCTCTCTGCTTACAGAGAAACGGCCTGCGGGACTTGATGCAAATGGACTCAAGAACTTTCAAATGATATGCAGAGTGTGACTTCGCCAGAATAGAAAAACAGTCAACACTAAACCAGCAACACATTCCCTGCTAGTTATAGTGCCGATGTATTCACTAGTTGGCATTTGTTAGCGGCCGGATTTAAAATTCTGGGTGGGGGTAAATATTGTTTAATTCTAAAATCCAAATGCTGAGACGTTCTGCCTATGTAGTCACATCCGCAACCACATTTAAATTTATATATAACTGAATTAATATGAAAGGGAGGCAGAAAATCCTTGCGCCCGGAAGAAAGAATTGGTCGAGTAAAAAATATTACTCGCACATTAGCAGCATAAAAACACTTACTAACGCAATGTGAAATTCGCCTTGCTAGTTTTTCACCTTCTCTGCCAATGTAAGGAAGTCGTAAATAAATTAGACATTTCTTAACAACATACGGTCTATCCTTACTAAATTTATCAATGACGTCATGCATAATGGAATCCAAAATTTCCAACGGATACCCATTTTTAGAAAGAGTCATTTTTATAAAGTCCAATTCACCGTAGAGGAAAGAATTTGAGCAAATTTTAAGAGCTCGAAAAGTCAACGTTCTAATTAAATTAATTTTTCGTTGAACTGGACAAAAAGAGTCCCAACGGACATATAAACCTGAAAAGGTAGCCTTCCTAAATACTGAAGTCCAATAGCCATCATCACCTCTACGGACCAAAACATCCAAAAAGGGAAGACAACAATTAGACTCCTTTTCTACGGTAAATTCTAAGGACGAATGAACAGAATTTAATACAGAGAAAAAGGTATTGGCTTCACCCTCATTATCAAAGAGGCAGAAAATATCATCAACATACCGATGATACATCAGAGGTCGATTAATTTGTGAAAACAGTAAAACCTCATGAAAACCAACAAAAATATTAGCAAGCGTAGGACCCAAAGGCGATCCCATCGCTACACCGTCTATTTGACGATACATAATATCACCAAAGCTAAACTCTACAGACGTAGTGGCGAACTTCATAAGTTCTCTAAATATACCCTCAGAAAAATCCGGGGGGGGCGTAGAGAAGAGCGATATAACATATCACAACAAATCTCCACTATCTCTAACAAAGGGACACAGGTAAATAAAGACACAATATCAAAAGAACACATGAAACCACCGCTAGAGGGAACACTGTGTATAGATTCCACAAATGTAAATGAATCCTTAACACAGTATGTGCTAAAATATAAAACATGAAGGGCATTTACTGAAAGGGTCGCTGTGTAATTAAGAAAATTTGACAAAATTAATATCGACTACAGGTTATAAATCAAATATCCTGGACATCGAGTTTTACCTGGATTCTATTAAAAAACTATACATTTTACATTTTGACGGGAGAAATTTATAGAATACATGTATTACTATTTATTTCAGATATTTTTTTAAATATATTAATTTGTTTTATTAGATATACATTAAAACCTATGAAACCCACACTAAATATTCCTGCAAATAGTAAATAAGTTCCAATATGTCCGAATGTCAATATTTATCTTTAGAATTTTCATTTAATAGAAATAATTCATTTATAGTTTTGAAATATTAACATTTTCATGGTATAGGCATCTGTCGAAGATTTTTATGGGAGATATAGCTACCAAATTCTATATCAGGTCACACTATGAGTTCCACTGACATGGTCCCGTCCATGAGACTTTCCAGTGTGAAAATTAATTAAGCACATAGCAGTTTTAAAATATAACACTATTGTAGTTTTAACAGCATTTTGGGGCAGTTGGGTAGACTAGGTTCTATAAGTATTTAAGTATCCAGTGCGATGATGACACGTCATTGCTGTGCGAAAGGCTTCTAGATTAACGTCAATGGCCAGAGTGTATGTTTTCGTTGATGGGGACAACGGCTACCTGTCCTTGACAAATTCGAGTTTTCAATTTGGAGTACATCGAGAGGCATATTCATGACATGTACTTTATGAAATAAAAAAGCTAGCATGAAGCTCAGGTATGTAAATGGGACGGACTGTGTCTCAAGCGGAACAGTCACAACAAGAACATCCTTAGCTATTGGATTGATGATGAGAATGAACTAACGCATTATAATCTCCTTAAATAGTCTGCTATAATATTTAACAATTAACTTGGAATACTATTGATGGTGAATAAATCCGGATGTATCTGTTTCCACATATGTAACACAATTACACTTGGTATAGCAATGCTAATCTGTTTTTCTCTAGGCTGGGTGAATGCGAATGGCATTGCAGTTGGTGAGACTTGGTGAAATTCATTATTTTTTTTTAAATGCACCCCAGTTAGGTACTCAAGAATTAGCCCTATCAGAAATATTCTATCGACGTTGGTATCATACATCCTAGTTGGAACTATCGCATGTAACTTAGAGATAAACTCTGTGCATTAAAATTTGATGATCAATTCGCATTTCAATATATTTTCAAGCCTTGGACGAAAGTGGTTTTCCGCAACTTCCTGCATATCTATATTTTGTATAAGTCCTCTTTTCATTTATGTTAAACTTTAGGGCATTAATTTTTTGAACATTTTCTAGTTGAATTATGTAAGCGTTTTCACCGTTGCTTACGTTCACAGTGCCATATGAAATTAAATATGCAAATTTTTCTCCGAAAATTCTGCGTAACCAAATTGTCAGCAGTCTCTAATTTTTAGGAGCTGTTTTCTTCTAGTTTTTATTATACAACTTTATGCAAATATGAAGTTAGATATTTTCAGCACTATGCTTTTAGAAGTGCAACACATGGAAATTGATGATTGCAAAAATAGGTTATTGCATTTTGGTAGGGGTCGTGTAAAAGGAGGAGGTCAGTGAATGGCAGATATTTTAGCGTCCCATTTGTAGATAGTGACGAAACTTAATATGACGAGGAAAAATATAATATGCAAGTTGTCTTGTCTACCAACTGCGATGGGGATTGCGCAGTGTGCTTCATCTACGAGCACCTAATTAACCAGTGTAGGCAAAGAAATATCGTTCTTTTTATGGCCTGATATAACATTAACATTCTACATACATTATCAGGAAGGAAACACAAGAAAACTATCTAAATTCACATATCTTTTAATACTCACTACGTAATTAAGATAGGGAACAAAGGAATTCGCTGTCAGTATCTTCGTTGGCAGTATCTCATATACAATCGTTTAATTTCTTCTTTGCTAATCGCTTCCTTTATGATGATGTTTTTTTGACGACGAAGCAGACCGATACCTGCATGGAATAGGCGAAGGCATTGACTGCATGTTAATGTTAGTTGAATGCGTGGTTGATTTTGTCGGGCCTTTTTCTCTTGTCGGGCCTGCTTCCTTTTCTCTTCTGCTGGCTTCGAGGTTTTTGGTTCGGACGGCGATGGCTCACCGCCAGTTGGTAAGGTCTTAGATTTATGTTCAAAATGATTTGTGCTCAAGCCCAGTATCTTCCATTGGGCAGCCCCGTGGATTTCCATGAAGTTAGCTCGATGAATAACGCTTGTTATATCAGTGCTTGATGTTGACACTTACATTCTTGCTATATGTCGTGACCATCGAAGTCCGTATTTCATGATCAGCAATTATAGGCTTTGACTTTTGGCTCTTTCCAGCAATTTGTTGTTGATCAGATGATATCCTCAGTTGGTCGGCGAAAAAGAATAAGCTGAGTAGAAGAATGTCCCCACGGCAGGACTTAGTTTAAGGTGTACCTCAAATTGTCAGGAAGCAACCCATGAGGCATGAATGATCGAGTTATGAAACTGCAACTGATATTTATAGGTTCAAGTGGCGTCTTCTGTAGCATGTCAGCCACGCGCAGCCCTTTTCCATCGATGATATCTTTTGTAATCATCATCTGCTTGTTCCACTTTCGGGTTTTCAGTCTGAGTCATCGTCTTCGACCTTACCGCCAATGGTTGCATAACATGAGTTTAGAAGTCTTTATGGCTTTGCTCTCAGGATCATTGACTACGCAAGCTCCATCAACATATGTTTCTCAGTAGAATTAATAAGTAGGTAGATCCTAACATGATACAAGCAAAAATTTCAAAAATCCTTTACACAACCGAAAGTATATACATTCGCCAGGTCGTTGGTCACTCAAAGACACCGAGAGTCATAATGTTGCCATAATCTTTCGTCACTCATGAAAAGCGACCCATTTGCCACCTGAGCATAACCAACATTTCTTGCAAGTATTAAATTGTGTCCTTTGTTAAATCTGGTAAACAAAATTGGCCGGTACCTCATTAGCAAATACGACAAAAATGGTCTGAATTGATCACATATAATTCAGTGATATTCATAATTAACTAATTGCGAGCTCACAATTAGAGGTGGGCCCATTTACAAGCACTCATGTTTGTCTCTCATTTCTTATTCTTTGCGCTTTTATTGTTTGTGCTAATCTCTTCTGAATTGGATTCATTTCAGCATTCGATTTAGTCTTTCGTCTTAATATTTTCTTTTCTTTGCGCCAAAATATCGATCGGCTAATTAACTATATTTAAGTGGTTATCAGTTGGTATCTCAATCAAAGTAAATGGCTTGACTTCGAACTGAAAACGGAACAGTATTCGTTCTGTGGAATTACACTATCTAGTTTTTCTTTGTCTTTCTAGATGTCTTGGCTTCAAGGATTCAATCATTTTTTTCTGTTCCTTCGTTCCCTCGTATTCTCCCAGGTACTTTCTTTCTCAGGTTGATTTCTACGTATTTTCCGCTTGGTGTTTTAGACAAAACTATTAAAGACTATATTTCATTCTAAGTTCCTATTTTATCTTTATAAATTTGTATTACATTTAATAACATTTTTTCTTTCTATTTGAAACCCTGCTCAATTTTAGCATCCGTTACGTGATGCAGGTTCCTTGATAAATTCTGTTTTCATCAGTTATTTCTTTTTCATTGTTTCTGTTTAGTTTTCACATTTTATTCTTTATACACCTCTTTGCATGAACCTCAACATTTTTGGTAAGTTATAACATGAGGTATTACTTATCATATGGTGGGTTGCAATTCTGTAAAATTGAATTTAATTTTTGTTAAAGATTCACTTTCTCTACAGAGAATTATATGCATAAGCATAGGCCTTAGAAATGTGTAAGAACTGATTCTATTTTAAGGAAACTTTTCTGTGATATTCAATAAAGATGACATGGTATAATATTGAAACTGCTGATAGTGTGATTAACACTCCGTTTGATTTACTACTAATCTGTTAACCTGAAAATGTAAATAGTAATTTTGCTTTTAAATAAGTGATATATTTCAGCAACCAAAAAATTATCCTAAAAGTTTCTTTCTTCTTATAAAAATATTTTTTCATGTACGGTATTCCTGCATTAAAACCAACAATGGTTTTAAATGCTGAAACTATTAGATTTTAGCGAAAGATTAAAAGTTCAAAGAACGTTATACTTAATCATTGTTTACATAAGTGATTATGGATGAAAGCCTGTAAGTGAACATTTTAATTTTTGTCATTGTTTGAAAGATGACATTTAAATATCTTAATGTTACTGTTGTGGATTCCGGGTTGAAATCCGGTACCAATAAATAACAAACGCCAAGAATGAATATATGAAAATAATGTATTAACGTAATATTACAAACTGGTAAAGCAGGTTAGTAGTTCCAGAAATACGTGTTAATATCAAAAATATATATACAGTCTTTGGTATTGAAGTATCGCTGTATGACTTCTTACTGAGTCTACGTGCTCGCTCATTGTGTCTCCTACAATGTTGTTACCTCACCCTCACTCTTCCGGTTACCTACAACCTTTTTTCTCTCTCAATCTGAACTCGACTCTTCGGTCTTGCTAATATTTATTTGCATTAAAAATACAAAATGTGGCACACGGCCGAAAAGGAGGATGGGGGATGACGGTCTTCATCTGTCTTAAATCTAAACTTAGCTAGTCGCAGACACTGACCCAAACATACCAACAAAAATTCAATCACCAGAACAACACATTCACTCCTACCTTTCATACTACGTCCACCATAATACCTCAGTTTCTCTATGAAGTCCTAACTAGTCCCCTTATTTACAAATATTGTTCATGGGGGGAGGGTCATAAAATAACAACTTTTCAAATCCCCAAATGACTATTTACAAAGTGCATTAAATATATACAATAAAACTAAACAAAACTGAGTTAGTAATAAAACCCCCCACAAACTATGAATGTGACAGAAATATCAGTTAACCGGCCGAAATCGATGCGGGACTAAGAAAATGAATACACATTCAAACCATCAAGCATTCACACAAACACTCACTCATTCATACACAACAACAAATACGAAAACACACACCCGAAACGAAAGGCGCCCCGCATCCACCAGAAAAATGACATCACTAACCACCTAACGAGGGAGGTGATGGGGAATTAAACAAAAGTAAAAAAAATAGGGACAGAAATAAAAAGGGACCAATGAGCTTACATACACTAGCTAAGTTAACCGGAAAAAAGGGAAACTAAAAATTCAAAAACGAAAACCTAGTCTAACCTAATATCTGGGTGGGTTGCCTATGTTCAACCCTGTTAGGACAAAATTCTGTACCTAACTGACATCCAAATGCCACTCTAGGTCAGCCCCT
Organism: Acanthosepion pharaonis; assembly: GCA_903632075.3. Classification (NCBI taxonomy): domain Eukaryota; kingdom Metazoa; phylum Mollusca; class Cephalopoda; order Sepiida; family Sepiidae; genus Acanthosepion; species Acanthosepion pharaonis. The sequence goes on from CAHIKZ030000347.1 coordinate 879,758, forward strand.
TTCACTCTACACATTCGCGCAAGATTCACCCACCTTTTGCCGAATTCTGATGATGGGAGCCGCCGCCTTTCCGTCCTAATCTTGACTTTAAGCTGATGCCTAAAGTACAAGATCAGTTGGGAAGAGGTGAACTTCTCGCCTTCATAGAATCCCTTCTGTCGCGTCGTCCAAATCACGACTCGCATAACCCCTAGTAAGCAACAGAACACATAGTGTTCAGCCTTCGTCAATTGCGATACCACATTGCTACAAACAGAACTGGCTTCCAGGACAAAAAACTGTCCCTGCAGCATGCGAACCATGAGGCCTTCAACAAACTTGCACAACGGCACTACCACCTTGCACTGAAAAAAGGCGTGACCAATGGTCTCGACATTCCCAGTACAGCGACGACAGTTTGGATATTTCTCCAAGCCTGCTGAACAAAGTCTTTTGCCGACCCAGAGGGCCCCACGAATCATCAGCCAGGTGAGTGATGCCTCATCGTTATTGAGACATTTCAACCCAGGCGCCCAAGGCCACACCGAGCGAGCCTCCTGCTTCGTAAGACCGAGCTCGTCGATCAGACCATCTTGAACGGACCCCCTAACTAACACTTGATATAATGCCTTACGAGACAACGCTTGGGCGTCAGAGAGGCCATCCGACGTCCGCAAGAGGAGTTTCAAAGCACGACGACATTCACGGTAGAAGGAGCACTCGCCACGAGGAGTACGACCGGCCTCCTGCTCGCACGAGTGCACACTTCTCAGGGATGGGAAATGTTTTCGGACATCTTCTTTCCAAAAGGTGCCCACCTCATCCAAACCCCGACACATTCGGTCTAGAAAGGTAATGCGTAGCATATATTGACGAATCTCAATGCTAGGCATCCCCAGACCGCCCTCAGAGGGATGAAGGCAACACATCTCGCGAGATACCATATGGGACTTGCCTCTCCACAAGAAAGATAACAAGGCCTTGACTAATGACATTAGTCGGGCATACGGGAGTGGAAGCACAGAAAGACGGTAGAGGAGGATCGGATAGATGTGTGAAACACAAACTTCCGCCCTTCCCTTCAGGGAAAGTCTCCTCCGAGACCACAGACTAGCCGCGGCCTCGGCCCGCCCTTGTACCTCCGACCAATTCATTTCCAACTGGAGATCAGGACCGAACCAGACGCCGAGTATCTTGATCGGCCCATCCGTCCAGAGGAAAGGTCCGGGAAGAGAAACTCCCTTCCACGCACCCAACCGCAAGCCCACAGACTTATCGCGGTTGATCTTGGCCCCTGTCACCATCTCATACCCACTGATCTGCTTACTGACTTCGTTAATCTCGGCTCTGCTCGACACAAGAACCGAAACGTCGTCAGCATAGGCAGAATACCTGGCCAAGGTGGAAGCACCAGGCAGCGAAATACCGCGTAGGACCGGATTCGCCTTTAACTTGCGAAGGAAAGGCTCCAACGCAAGAACGTAAAGCAGAGGCGATAGCGGACAACCTTGACGAATGGAGCGAGACAATACGAAAGGCTTCGATCTTACCCCATTCACTTCCACCAGCGGACCGGGGTCGCATACAAGAGTCGGATCCAGGAGCGAAAGTCGGTTCCGAAACCGGCCGCCGAAAGGACAGCCTCCAGAAATCGATGGTCAACCCTATCGAAGGCCTTGACTGATCTAAATTGATCAGCGCGGCTTCACTGTCGACTTGTTCTAAGATCAAGCGTACCATATGAAGGTTATCCTGAATAGTCCTGCCCTTCACAGCACAAGTCTGTTCAGGGCCAATCAGACTAGACAGGACAAGCTGCAAACGGTTGGCTAAGATCTTCGCCAAAATCTTTAAGTCAGTGTTTAGCATCGTTAAAGGGCGAAAGTTCCTAACCCATCCCCACCGTCCTTGTCCTTACGCAGCAACTTGATGACACCCCTGGTGAAGCGTTGAGGTAAAGACCCTGCCTCATCCAGTGGTTGTACATCAGTTCCAGCAAAGGAACAAAAACGTGCGACAACCTCAAGTAAACTTCGTAGGGAAGACTATCTAATCCCGGAGACTTATCCAGGCCAACCTGCTTCAGCGCTTCCCAGATTTCCGACTCTGTTATGGGACCCTCGCACCTAGCCACTTCAGCTGCCGAGAGGCAGGGAAAGTCAGCTAAATAGGCGTCGAACTGAGCAGAGCTCAGACCGGGCTCCCCTGGTGAAAAGCTCCTGAAAGTAATCTCGAAAGACCTCACATATGCCCGCGTTTGTAGTCACGGTCCGCTTATCCTGTAATGTGACGCACGCTATATGTCGCCTGGCCGCGTTTCGATTTTCCTCTACACGCAGTTCAGCGGCCATATTCGTTGCCTCAGAAGACATTCTTTTTAACCTAGCCCTAACTACCAGAGCTTGATCCTTCTTGATAAGCAAGGAGGCCAACTCTGCCTTAGCTAAGACTATGTCCCCACTAACCCGGGATTTCACGGCCCGATCAACTTTTTCTTCTAAAGCCGTTTGCGACGCTAATTTATCTAAATTGAGCCGACGACTAAAATCGGCAGCAAACGTTCGAATCTTATATTTTTAAATTGCCCCACCAGGCATTTCCCACAACCGCTCCCGTCAATTCCCTCTGGATCGTTAGTAGCAGCTGGTCCTGAAATCCTGATCACTGAAAAGCGAACAGTTCAATTTCCAGTAACCAGCCAACCTAAACTTAGGCTTATCTAAGTTTACACGAACCCGGACAAGCCTATGATCCGTATAAACTATATAATGGAAGCTTGGACACCCTAAGAGCCCTACATCGACTCTCTAACTAAGACTCGGTCCAGGTAGCTCTCGCACGCGAGCCAGGATCCAGTTGCCACTAGTTGTCCAAGTCCATACTACCTCCCGAGGGTGTTCATTCCGGAACTTATCGACGAGATCAAACCCATCGATAAAGTCCCGAAATGGTTTCACATCCGGGTTGTTAGTACCTTTTTTGTGCCCTATACGATCTATATCGGGGTCAAGAACGGCGCGATCTGCCGAAACAAAGCAGGCCGCTCGGAATGGATATTGGGCGCATAAACCCCAATGAGACGAAGAAGCTTATCCTTTATGGTAACATCCAGCACGCAAAGCCTGCCCGCCGGATCCGCGAAGACAAGGGTACATGCAGCCTTCAAAGACCTGCTCACTAGCCAAGAGACACCCCTCGAACAACCATCAAAACATGCTGAATAAAGGGCGAACCCCTTAGACAGTATGTCCTCACGATCATGAGAAGAAAACCGGGTCTCTTGTAAACAACATATATTCACCCCGAGGCGCTGAAGGTCACGAGAGAGCCTCGCCCTGCGAGACTCGGACCTCAGGCCACGGACATTCAAACTAGCTAACCAGAGAGCCATTGTGAAGCCGATTAGGGTTGCCCTTCAGGATAGAACATGGCTGGGGTGAGGACACCGACAGCTCGTCCCATGGAGCCAGACGCCATCTCATTCTCGACGGTATCATCCTGAGACAAGCCGCCGATGTCCGAAGGGTAGGTAAGTTTCAAAGCTCTATAAAGGGATGGGTGAACAAAAACTGGGACCCTCCCTTTAAGTTTCTGGTTTGCTTCATCCGAATCTGGGTCTAAAAGGTAGGCAGCAGGGGGCACCATTTTTAGAGATGACTGGGCCTCCTCTATCATGCCCCATATCTCCCGCGTACCCGGGCCAGTTCTGATAACGGTAAAGATCCTTTTTGCAGACGGGAATTTACTGGATTTTCCACCTCGACCCCATTTATCTTCTGAAAGTTCCAGAGAACTGTTAAATTCTTTGGGTTTCTCGTCTGCCCGAACACCCTTTCTGCCTGCTCCCGGGATACGCGGCAGACGTCTTCCCCTGGGAGATATGGAGGTTTGATTTTTTTTTTCTTCATGTCGGTCGTAGTTTGCGATTCGGGGCTTCTGCCACTTTTTTTGTGAGGTGAATGAGCGGGAGTGGACATGGGTGAAGGATTTGGTGTGGTAGAGGGCGTCCAACCCGATGGTGTTCTTACTGGAGAAGGTTTGGACGAATGTATTTTTCTGACAGGTGAGTTCGACAAAGATTTTGGCGGAGGTGGCTTTGTGGATTTAGATGAAGGGGAAGACGGGGCAGAGGATAGGGGGCCCGGTGCCCCCTGCGATTTTTTACTTTTACCCCGTTTAGCGTCCAGCTTTTCTTTCAAATTTCTCAAATCTAAAATCTTCTGCCAGCTTGGTTCGTTCTTTTTTTGAGCTTCACTGGCATTTATAGCATATGACGCCGAGGCGTCGCCCTCAGAGCTGGTAGAGGGAATGGGGCTGTAGGTAACTTTGTCCCTGGTGTCATGTTGGGACTGAGGAACCGCTGTTTGGGTCTTCCCCTTGCCCCTAGCCACGAGGTGCCATTCCCCTCATCCTTCTCCTTAACCACACTAGTGGCAGGCGTTGGTTTCAGGGGGCAATGTGGGATTGGACCCAACCGAGGGACTTTGCCCATCGGTCCGCCTCGCAGCTAGACCCATTACAGGTGCGCGGATTTTTCCTTATCGGCCAAGGGGGAATTTTGGTCACCTGCGACCGGAACTCAGGGGCCTTCTTCCCTGGGCAGGAGGAGGAAAGGTGACCAGTCTCTCCACACCTCCAACAAGTTGGTCGCCTACCAGTTACTATGACCGGCATTTTCCGGTCGCCTAACACCAAACAGTTGGGGACGGACTTGAAGGCCTCTTGATCGAGCATTATGTCGAAAGTCCATCCCCCGTTCAAATTGTCAGAGAGAGCCCCTAAAATTTGGCCGTACTGCATAAAAAATGCAGCCAGAAGCTCTCCCGAAATTTGAGGAGGAACCTCAAAAACGGCCACCCTGGTCCGCCTGCGGCCTTCATACTCGGTTCTTATTATGAAATCCTTCGTAATTAATTCTTTTTTGGCCATGGCCAGGCAATCTTCTGGTATGGGCAGCAGAATGTCCCACATGAAGAAACCCCTACCCTTTATAACTCTTTGGGGTTTTATCCCCAGGGACAAAAGTGATTTTATCACGGTGTCTTTAGTGGAGCGACAAATCTTTCGTGTTTTCTTGTCGACCAGAAAAACGGTCACCATTCTATTTGAGAACATATCGAGATCCTGGACAGTATCGACGAACCCATCTTTATTAACAAGATGGGCGTATCCTTTCGCCTTATCCAGGAAATCCGCCATGTTCAGTATACAACTAGGTGGGGACTTCCAACAAGAGGGCAACTCCTCGGATGTCTTAACTTGTGACTGGTCAGTTTTAGAAATATCTCCTTTCTTGGAGATACTCGATTGCGCGGATTTTGGGCTAACGTCAGCCCGCTTTTTCGCAGTTTTCTCATGTGGGTCGGCGTTGGCAGCCTTCCCAAACAGGTCTTTTTTAACAACCGACCGACTTTTTTCGTCGGCCATGTTGCTAGGGCGTGGAAACTAACACTAGCGGGAAATTTCCACAAACAGGGGAGGAGTTGGGGGAAAAATAATAAAACAATTAATGAAAGCCTGGATAACCCAGGAAAAAAATATAGAAATAAACTAAAAGTAAAAATCAAATAATGCCAACAAGAAAATAAATAGGTAAGACTTTTTTTTTAAAAAAATAAAAAAAAAATGGCGCCCGAAGGCAGCCGAAAAAATGAAACTCCTCTCTCCTTTTTTTTTAAAAGAAAATTCAAAACTGTACAAAATGGAAAAAAGAAAATAAAAATAAAAGTTTTCGGCCGAAGCCGATAAAGAGAATAAATTAAAAGTAAAAACAAACTAGTCAAACCAAAAGGAAGAAAGCGACCGAAATCGCTAAAAAAAAAGGAGAAAAACGGAAATAAAAACAAAGCTTTTTTTTCTTTTTGTCTTAAACTGTTCTTAACACTGAAAAGAAATAAAAAAAAATAAAGTGGTCGTCCGGTAAGACTTTGTCAAACCGGACTAAAAAAAAAAAAAAATGGGGAAGCCCAAAAACAAATTAAAAAACAAACAAAAGAAATGGAAAAAATTAAAAGAAAAAAAAAATTAAATCAATAACTTATCAGAAAAAACTTGAAATTTCAGTAAAGTTCTTCCAAATACGTAGACAGGTCACAGAAACTGGCTCGCCACACAGTAGTACTTTTAAAAAAATCCAAAAAAATGACGTGCAACAATCAACACGGAAGACAAGAAAAACAGTCAACAAAGGTCTGACTCGGAGGTCTTGCTCTGTCGAGTCTTCACTGGCAGTAGTATAAGTACACACTGGGTGAGTCCATTTTTATAAAAATGGGTGAACCGCTAAACAGTTACTGAGAGGTATTACATTTGATGAAATTATATTTCAAAACATCAAATATATCTTGTTGATAATTGTGCGAATTGATCCCATTATATGTTATGACAATATATATATATATATATATATATATATATATATATATATATATATATATATATATATCTTCATAATTATTACAAAGAAGCATACATCAAATGCATTAGTTAATTAGCCATGTTTCAGACAGACTTTTGGCGAAACAGTAACATTAGCCATAAATATGACAGATACATCGCCCGCTTATCACTAGGTTTTCATGCCGTTACTGGTAGTGTGGAACTACCTTTTACTAGCAGCAGATGCAACTGTATTATATTAATAATCTTAATTAATTCCTTTTGTTTTCTATGTTACAAGTCCCTCTGGATCATAATCAGTCACGACTTCCTATACTTTGTTGCTTTATTAAGTAATTTTTTTAATTTTCGCCATGCTTACCAATCCTTGTTCTATCACCCATTTACCCAAGATAGGCATGCATGTTTATTGCTACTTTTCCTGTTCATCTTGCTTTCAATATGTCCCATTCAACAAGACCTCATCATCTGCCTTTAAGTATAACATTGCCTTACATTTTTAATACAACTTCCGGATCCACTCATTTCCACTCTATGGTATGCTCAGCATGTTTATGTAGAACAACCTCGCTGTTGGCACAAATCTCTTCTTCGAATGTGAAGAAATGTTCCAGCATTTACTCCTTTAAAGCAGGACCCATATTACATAATATGTCAGTCATTTTCTAACGTGATTTCCCTGTTTATTAATTCAGGAGTTATGAGAGCTTCACAAATTCAATACGCCCCAGATTCTCTGTCTCATATAATTTTCCTCTGTTAAAGCACTACCGAAATATTTTAATTTTAGTGTTTGCTTAATTTTGGTGTTAATAACACATACATAGCTTCTTGGTCTTTTACTCTAGGTGTCAACTATAAATACCGTCTTCTTGCAGTTCATGCAATATCCGCCACGCTTTCCTTTAAGGTCATCAATAAGAATTCTTGTAATTTCTGTCCACTACTGCTATCAACACTATATCACGTCCATATCATATTTTGTTAAGTTTTGTGCCCCAATAATGAATACTGTTATTTTTTTTCTGCTCAGTTTGCATTGGGGGATTCTTTTTTTGTCTGTCTGCATCGTTTCTTCTAGAATCTATTAATTTATTATAAATATTTGTGGTGTTAATTATTATTTGTTTTTTTTTTCTCCGTTTTACAGTAAAACTTTGACAAGTGTCGGATTTTCGTTGTTGTGGAAAAGATATATTCTCAAAAATTTTCGTATAGTTCATTCCGTAAAATTTAACATGTTATATTCCCATAATTTTTTACAAAACATAGCGATATAATACCAAATTAATGCTACTATTATTAGCATGATATATCTATCATTTACTGACTGCTTAATGCTGTTACTGAAAACGTACGCATTCAATAAAACAAAAATCTCCTTATGTAGACGGATTCAATTTCTTATACAGACGCAATTCTTTCGTCTGTATTAGAAAGAAAGACATTCAAAGTATTTTTGTATGAATTTTTTCGTAAAGGTTATTTGTAATTAGTTTCTTTTCAATTTGAAAGGAAACAAATACTCAATAATATAATTTATTTAAATTTGTAGAGCCATGATTATTTATTACTTATATATTAAACATTTATATATATATATATATGTATATATATATATATATATATATATATATATATATATAATCATATGAATTAAATTCTATATATCATGCAAAATGCATTAACATTTGATTCTTTCTTAACTCCTTTCCGCATGTGGCTACTTGACATTTCGAAAAGTATATTGCGTCAACATCTACTTTTTCATATTGCAATATATTTGATAATTTAATTCCTTGTAGCTAATGCCAAAGGCATGATTTTCTACGTTGACATTTTAGACATAGTCATTTTGGTAGCATCAAAACGAAAAAATATTAATATATTAATATAAAATGTATTTGAAGTGCATTATAATTAAACAATTCCTGGTTTAGCACATGACGGGTACATTGCGACACAACATTTAACAAAAATTTTAAGTGAATTGAAATATGTTTTTTCAAATGTAATTCAGTAGTATTGTGGTGGATGTGTTAATTATAATGGGTAATTACTTGTTGAGAATAGGCTGCGTGCTAGTTAAGGATTTCCACTAAGATCAAAAATCTCTATGTTCATACATAGAATACGATACAAAACTCAATGGAATGATTTCAAAACATAACAATTAGATTTATTAATGTTTGACGTACAAGCATGCAAACTGAAAATGTAGAACACAGTCGTGTCCCTTCGATTTGGTAATATTTGTACCGGTGTTCATATTAAGAAGAAGTAATATTGGACTTGTAATTTAGAAGAATAAACTTTGGAATTGTGAGTTCTAAAGTTGATTGTGTGTGTGTGTAAATTGTTATTCAATAGAGATCGAATGTGGATATGAATCTGACTGAATGATAGAATAGAACAGAGAACAAACTTTTATACATCTAACATATTTGTTTTTATTGAGCTTCATCAGAGAAATGTATATGCGTGTGTGTGTGCACGCGTGCATGTTTGTATAGGTTCATCTAAAATATAAAGAAAAGAATTACGAATGAAAGATTAAAGAAATGCAACGAACTTTGTTGAAGCCGAAATAATCAAATGATATGATTGCATATAACATTTTTAATAATAGATTAAGACACTATTATTCTGGAGTGAGCTCCTATCAGTAATCATATATCTGCTTCATGAACATTTCATTTCATAATACTTGCCCAAACAATTAAATACGTGTCATATTAAATTAATTCTTTGGAAAGGAAAAACTACAGACTATAACAGACTTTTATGTGTAAAAGTAATATTATCTGATTATCAGGAAAACAGGCATCTGAGAGTGCGAGCTACGTATTGCGTACGTTAAATTCAAAGAAGTAGAAAATTTATTATCTTGGTTAGTAGGATATTAATTAAATGGAACAGTGTGATTTAGAATGTTGAAGGCGCATATAAATATCGAACTATGATTTGCAGAAATTAAGGAGAGTAATAAAAGACAGAAAAAATATCGAGAAACAAAGAAACAAATGCATAAATGAGTTATTATATTTACTGTATGCTAGGCCATGTCACAAATGATGAAAAGAATTGAATCGACAGTCGTTAGATTCGACACACATGTTGATAATGATATGAAATGAACATATGAGTAATGTAGAGTTTTTAAGCATATAGGAGTTACTAATATCCCGTTATGAAAAATCGAAAATATATAGCTGGAATTTCTGTAACTCATAATGCGAACACGTTTTGAGATTTAATCACAGATAAGGGATATTCAAGCAATACTAAACAAGTGATTACATCGTATTAACTTTTCAGCTTCTGTGTGTCATGATCATTTAGGACGTTGACAATCATTCCTCAACAAATTTACTCTCTTTTGTAGCTGTTTGTAAACGTGTTTTTTTTATATATTTCCAAAATCTTGACTGCCATACAGAAGTCCGTTCGGTAAGTTATTAGATTTCCTTTTGCCTTCAATATGTTCTGTGAGTTTTAAATATCCCAAGATTTATTTATTCCTCATGTGCCTTTGAAATCTCAAGTGCCACTTTGTGATATTAAGCATAATTATCCATTTTCTTTCTATTTTCTCTAAAACTTCGTTCATATTCCTTTCATGGTATCCTCAAAACGATATTTCTTTTTCCTCAATATTTTCTTCAACTGTGATGAGAGAGATAGTCTAGTATTCATTGGCATATAAACGTACTGATATTACATAAGAGTTCAGTACTCACTTCTTTGTTTATAACGATATTTTCCGGCTTCTTAGATATAAGTAATTCAAAGCAAAAAAGAATGTTGAGTATAGCCAAATAAAGAAAGCAGAATACAAATTGTTATGAAAATTATTTGTTCCCTTAATTACAGAATATATAATAACATTTAAATTTGTAGTATTTGAACTTTACAATGTTCAGAATAGCTCAGATAATATTTATTTAAATCTGTAGTTCAGAGACATGACTTTTTATGGTTTTGGTTTTATAGCCTCGGAGGTTAACACATCAGTAGAATAGAAATTCTTCCTGTGAAAAAAAGTGTTCTTATTATTCGGAAGATGCCATGACATAACAGTATATTTCGGCATGGTTAGCAGCCACACAAACCTATTTTAGGTGTGGTATTTCAATCCATTAACAGGGACAGTATTATTGGTTTAATATTTCATGAGTGGTAAAGGACATGGAACAAACCTGCTGGAAATGAGTCTGGTAACACCTGCATTGACTCTTGATGATATTTGAGCCTTTGCTCTGTTCCTTTTACAACACAAATATACAAATACATATGATTATCGTCATTATAGAAACATTGTTGGACATTTCTCTGTCTACTTTGAGATATAATATCTTCCATCAGACATTTCCGTTTCGTATGTGACATATATCGAGTGAAAACAAATGTCAACACAATTTAAGAAATTCTTCTGGCACCCTCTAAAATGATACAGTCGAAATCTAATAGATCATCGTGCAGCCTGGCCTGTATTTACACTCACTAACCAAATAGCAGAACAAAATCTGATGTCACATGAGTATTTCTATGAGCTAAAGCTCAGTTTGCATGTCTGTGTGTGTGTGAGTGTGTTTGTATGTGTGTATATATATATATATATATATATATATATATATATATATATGTGTGTGTGTGTGTGTGTGTGTTGTTTGATGGGTAAACTTTTGGTCATTTGATATTTTTTATTTCACATATGCGCGTTGTTTTTTTTTTCTTATTTTGTCGACTGCACTGTATAGTCGGAAGCGTTTTTGAGAAAAGGGACACAATGACGAAAATCATTCTGCAAGAAATCTGAAAACGCCAAGCTGTACTGCTTGGCACTGGCGCCAGAAGTTCCAATCTGAACTTTTAAATGTGTTTGTGAGACAATCTGATGACAGGGCTGAGCATTTGCAAAGAGTTGAATGAGTTTAAGAGTGATTACGAAAGTAAAAAAATCTCAGAATACTTGGTGTGATAGTTCTAATGTGAAAAAACACACGAACCGTTGGGGAGGTCTTCAGACTAAACACGAACTACTACATGGTACGTTGATGAAGTAGTTCTGCCTGAATGAAATGATGGATGCTAGAAAAAAACATATGTCTGGCAACTGGACTCTGAACTATGCAACACAAGCAATAGAACTTAGTCATAGCTGCCAGACAATTTCTGCAACCACTTGCTCCTTATATCTGGCCATCTAACTCCCCAAACTAAAACACGTTTGATTACAATGTATGGGGTTCAGTTGAGCGAGAGACCAACAAAATTCTTTTAATAACAAAAATGACCTGATAGCAAGGATTATGGTAGCATTCACCAACTTAATAACTGAGACCGTCCAGAAGAATTGTAGGAAATACCGAAGTTGCATAGAGTACGTGATTGAAGGCAATGGTGATTTTATTGAATTAATTTACACTCCAGTATTTCAAGATATCTTTTTGTAATTTTGGTAAATATGTCTTCTAAAATGATATGTCAATGTTATTTTCAGTTTTGTGTAATTTAGACTAGAATTTATCAATCGCGTATATATATATATATATATATATATATATATATATATATATATATATATATATTGTTGAAACTTGACTAATGCATGGAATAATAATGCAACAGAAAATGTACTTAGAACAAAATGTATTGAAACAAGAAAGTGTACACAATATTTATATATAGTCTTTTGTATATTCTTGGGAAGACCGTTCCTGGAGAATGTGTTGACTTAGTCGCAGTCGGGCAGAGTCTCTGGATTGAATCTCTTGATTCCTCCCCTCTTCTTCCCGGTACCAACCATATTTATATGGTCGGTACTCCACTATGCAAATTAGGTGGATCCTACCACAACACCCACCTCCCAAGCCTTGGAATCCCTTTTGGATTTCAAATTGGCTTCCTATATGGGTTGATGATTATGGCTATTTCTTTGTAGATCCATTTTCATACTTCATATGCATGTGTCCATCCGCCTAATTTTAATATTTTTTCCGTTTTGGATTCACGTCCAATGGGTCCGTGAACTTTCGTTTCCTACCGGATCTTCTCGGTTCAGGAGTATTCTGCAGAGGTTCTACTTGAAACATATCATACATTACCTCAATGGGATCTTCCTCCTCATCCGGTATACTCTCTTCATGCTCTATAACGTAACATTTTTTAAGTTGATTCTGGTGCCTTTTCTGAGTATTCTTCTGCCCTTTAATTATGTAAATCAGGTCACCGATTCTCTTGTCCACTATGCCTCGCTCCCAGCACTCAACGTTGTTTTTGTAGCACTTGAAAAACACCTCTCCGGAGGTGTATCTTTTTCTCGCTGTATACATAGTATTCTTTACTCTATTTTTTTCCTGGCA